>JAHBCN010000688.1:0-159267 GCA_019359885.1 Listronotus oregonensis
GTGTTTAGGGAAAAAAAAAAACCCCAGAAACCCAGTCCGAACCCCAGCACAACCATTTTTTTTTGGGGGGCCTGCGTAATTAGGTAGGCACCTCAAATTATACACTTTTCAATTTATCGGTAATAAATAAAATTTTTTTTTTGGAATTTAGAATTGTTTCCATTTTACAAAAAATTAAACCCCTTTTTTTACTTTTTTTGAGTTGTCAAATATTTATATTTTAGAGTTTGTCAAAAAGGGAAAAATTAAAAAAAGAATAAAAAAAATTTCATATTAAGAAAAAATTTAAAAAAAATTTTAAAAAAATAAAAAAATTGATATTTAAAAAAATTTTTGCTAAAATGATTTAGCTTTACAAGTAGAATATGGAACAAATCACTAGAAATAACTAAGATGGATGCATTTTATTAAAAAAAAAAACTTGAAAAATACCCATTTTTTACCGTAAAAAAATACATTTTTTTTTATTTCCCAAAAGATTCGTAAGTCTGCCGTAAAATAGAACGAAAAAATTAAAAAAAAAACATGTCAAAATTTATTTTTCGATTTTTTATGGCAAAAATACCTGCCCCCCACTAATGCACAATTACCCTTTTTTAATTACATATTATTTTTCAATTAATCGGATTTTTCTTGGCAAAAAAGTTGCCGGTTTTACTGGTTCCCTTTTTAAAAAAACCTGTTTTTCCCCAATGTCCTCAGAAGGCCACCATTTATTTTATTGTAATTTTGCACCAACACCTAGAAAATGTGCTGCTGTCGAAGGTAACGCTGTTGATAGTAGAGCAGCAATTTTAACAAATATTTTGGAAGATGATCCTAAAGTTCGGACGCTAAAATTTTTCTCTGTTATTTTAAAAACAGTATTTTCTTTGTTTCTTGATTGTTTCTTATTTGTAGTATTGTATTTTTATTAACACCGCAGCAATAATAAGCACAAACACATATGTATTTAATTAAATAAATGGTTCAACTGTACTATTGGAACCAAGCGTGTAACATCATTAGACTCGATCAATGTCCGTATTTAATTAAAAAACAGAACCTTTATAAATATATTTTAACTATCTAAAAATAATTATTACTGTCATTTAACTAGAAAAAGCTGATCGACGAGCACTGTACATACAGAAAAAAAACAAGTTGTTTTCTATTATTTCAAGTAAATTCGCATAAACAAGTATTTAAAAAAATCATGGTATGGTATTAAAATCCATATAGGGTACACTAACATAAAACTTAATAAACATAAAATAGTTAGATATTCAACAATTTGCTTAAACTTCTTTTTTAATATTAAGAAAACTTGGTAGTGTTGTTTTTCTAATAAAACGTCATTTTTATGCATATTTGACAAGCTTTCGCAACTACCAACTTTTTTGCTTTTTGAATTTAACAGAATATTTTACGTCTAAATGCATCACTTTTTTTTCTGTTGTTAATACCAAATTCACCTAAAAACTGTGGTCAAATCTTACGAGATACGTAGATAAACACAAACCAACTTTTTATCTGTCAAAAAATAGATAAAGAAATGCCTAACTCAGCTCTGAGGAACCCCTCTTTTAATTTGGTGAAAGCTGGAAGAGTAACCATTTACGATAACTAAGAACCCATACGGCAATTGAAAGGAAAACTAAAGATCTTGTCAAAGGCCTTAGCTACGACAATGGGAACGATCTGGGATTCGCCAATAGTTGACTACCCCACTTTTTTAAAATGCATTGAATAATTTTGGGAAGCATTTTTTTTTTGGTTGGCCTTCCCCCTACTTTTTGTAGTCAATTATCGCCACTGTTGTATTCCTAATATTAAATGAAAATAAATAATTTGATCGGTACATAAGTTTCTAGAATAATACTAAATGTAGGACAATTATTCACAAATCTGGGAAAACAAATATATAATGCTTACAGGAAATGCATTAAGGTGATAAACTGTTAATGAACTTTGTCAGGAGCAACATATACGCTGTCTCTATGAATTATATATTTCAGGAATCTAAAACCATATTTCTTAGTATACAGGTGATTACCATAACAATACAGACTGAGATGCAAATGATAGCTATGAAAAAGGTCAATAAAAACTGAATACATTTTAGATGTAAACATTTTGAAAAGCTTTAATCACAGAAAAAAATGTTTAGTTCCAATTAAAAATACACACTTTTTTTAATAAAGTAAAGAGTTGGTATAGGACAAATACATGTTTAATATGGAAAATTCTATAATTTAATTAATCATAAAGAAGACCGTATTGACACAAAACAGGGATCAAATGTATTTATTTACATATATTTGCTGTAATATCTTACCAAATCCTTATACTTCTAACAAGTGTATTGTTCTGCCAAGTATCATTTTATTTTTTTAAAAAATTATAGCATGTTGTCCTATTTAATATATGTGTATAAATAAATAAATAAATATATATATATATATATATATATATATATATAAAATATATATATATATATATATATATATATATATATATATATATATATATATATAATATATATATATATATTTTATATATATATATATATATATATATATATATATATATATAATATATATATATATATATATATAAAATATATATATATATATATATATATATATATATATATATATATATATATATATATATATATATATATATATATATATATATATATATATAAATTAAATTTTTTTTTTTTTTTTTTTTTTTTTTTTTTTTTTTTTTTTTTTTTGGGGGGAAATGTACAAAAAAAACTTTTGACGTAAAATTAAAAAATATTTAAGTGAAAACCAAAAATTTTTTCGGGAAAAATTTTCCCAAAATTTGGTATTAATTTTTGGAAGATTTTTTTACAAAAATTTTTTTTTTTGTTTTTTTAAATTTTTAAAAAAATGTTTTAAAATTAAAAAGCGTTATGTAAAATAAACCCATTTGAGAAAATTTTTTGAGAAAATTATAGGTACTTTTTTTTTTTTTTTAATCAAAATAGTTTTAAAATCATAATATGCTGTCAATGGGGTCAACCATACCTCATTTGATGCAGACAAAATATTTGATGAATATTTAATTAGGTACTGCTTAAATCAAAAAAAGTTTTTTAAAAAAAATAATATGCTGTCAATGGGGTCAACCATACCTCATTTGATGCAGACAAAGATATTTGATGAATATTTAATTAGGTACTGCTTAAATCAAAATAGTTTTAAAATCATAATATGCTGTCAATGGGGTCAACCATACTTCATTTGATGCAGACAAAGATATTTGATGAATATTTAATTAGGTACTGCTTACGTAGTACCACCCTAAAAGACTCAGGTTTTTTTGTTGGCCATTTTCTCAAAACTAAGTTTTTTAAGTTATGTCACTTTTCTTCCGGGGTGGCGATGTAATACAATTAAACGCCATAGTTACTTAAACCACAGAAATTAAACAAATGATTAATTTTTACAATCAAATATTTTATTAACTACAATTTGAAATGGACTATTATAATAAACGGTTGTTTTTTCAGTGTGTTCTATGCCACTAAAACTTTTATTTGCTATTTTTAGAATATTAAATTTATACGATTTACTATTTAATTAGTAATTGTTGTTTCAGAACTATTGTTACCGTAAAATTAATCATTTTTATTATTTACCTACTTTCTTGGTAAACTATTTTTAAAATAATGTGTAACTACTAGTTTAACAACATTTTTATTTATTGTTTAATCTCATTTTAGTAATAAAATTTAACAACGCATATTTTTTATAGTAAAATAATTACAATAAAATTGCATTACAAATCATTTCCATATCTAGGTCAGGTAAATCCAAGAAAAACCACCGTCATTTTCCTGTTAAGTAAATAACTTAACCCTTTAAAATCAAATGAGATTATATCATTCTTTCTTAAAATTAAAATATTTTTTTGTCCATTTTTTTCTGTTATTTAACTTTTTTCCATAAATATAGAATAAAGAAAAAACAAACTGTTGCAGTACCCAAGATTAACAACTTTCGTTTGTCTTCTTACACCTGACATGAGTTAACTTCCAAAAACGCATCCCCTTCGATTTGTCTATAACTTTGTACAGAACTCTCTTACAGCATAAGAAACAATGTTCAGAGGTTTTTTTGGCGGCAATAATGGAACTCGTGAACAAATAAATTTTGTGTCCAAATTTTTTTTTTCTTTCTTTTTTCTTTGGACTAGAAGATTAGTAAAAAAATGGAAAGAAAAAAGATTCTAATTAAATTAGATTTAAATTAATTCAATTAAATTAAACAATTAACAATGTTTACAATAACATTTTTAAACTTCCGAAATCGCCCTCTCGCCGATTTATCTGTTACTTTGCACAGGATTTGTATCTAGCATAAAAAAACATTATTCAAAGGTTTTTTTTTGGCGACAATAGTGAAAATTAAAAAAAATGAAAAAAAAATATCCTTTCTTTTTTTACCAAAATTGACAAGAAACGCCGAGAACTAACCAACAACCCACCAAATAATAAAATGGTATATAAGGTATTTTTAAATATACTTAAGAGTGCATTTACGCTACACCTTAGGGGTCGGGCGAAAGGACGCGGAGACGGTGGGCGGAGACTAACAAACTTCCACTACCACAATTTTCGTATAGCTGCATTAAAAATATTATATTTTATTTAGGTTTTTTTAAATTCGGTGTATCGTTGCGATGTTGTTTCCGATTGCAAGCCTACAGGAGATAACGTTTTTTGGTAACTATTTTTCACTTAAATGACATAAATTATACACCATTTTAAAGGTAAGAAAATAAGCTATACCTACGCTGTAACGGATTTTTTAAAAATGAGTCGAGTTAAAAAAAATAGTATCTAAACATAACCGATTTTAGGGTGACTTTCACTCAAGGGAAAAATTAAAAATAAATCCAAATTTAAAAAAATATTACAGCAGAAGCCTAGATTTAAGTGTTTGGGTTTCATACAATTTTTACAAAATTTTCATAATTATACTTTTTTTGGGGGAAAAAACCCCCAACGAACCCCAAATTGGATCCAATTATCGCGGCGAAATGGACTTTTAAATAAAATGTAAAAAATACCAAACAGAATGTATACAATTTTAATTAATTATTTAATAAAAAAAAAAATATATTTAATATGCTATGAGAGTTGTTATATTAAATTAAAAACTTTTTGTGTCAATAATAATATCGATGCCTAAATAAATTTGTTAAATTAAATAAAACAAACTATATGAATACATTTAAATATACTTTATATATACCATTTTATTAATTGGTAGGTTAGTTTTAGTAATTCTGGTGGGTTAGTTTTGGTTTTTTATTTTGGGTTTTATTTTTTTTTTATTTTTTAATTTTTTTTTACTATTTCCTTCAAAAAAACCTCTGAACAATGTTTCTCATGTTATAGGTCCTGGGCAAAGTTACAGGCAAATCGGAGAGGGAGTGTTTCGAAAGTTTGGCCAAAAAAATACAAAAAACTTGTTTTTCTATTTATAACTTTCTACCTCTTCAGGTTGTAATATGCTAATCCATTGACAGCTGTCTACAAGATAAGCGTTTGAACTCGTGAGTATATGGGTATTTTTAAAGTTTTTTTAATTTCTTCTTCTTGTGTTATTTTTTTTTTCAATTTTACTTGCATGCAATTTTGTTCAGCATTTTTACAGATTAAAATATATTTCTGTAATTTGTTTAAACAATGCCGTTTTTTAACTTACTGAATTTTTTCCTTTAAAGAAAATTTGGTTTTTTACAAAAATTACAGCTTCTTTAATTTCTCTTTTATCCAGTGAGTTTCTTTATAAATAATTTTTGCTTCCGACTATTGTATACGGCGTTGTTTTTGACCAAGCGTGTTCTTAACCCCCACTTCGAGGTTTCACCCGTTCCATGTTTTTTGTGTTCTTTAACTCTAACTTCGAGGGTCTTTTTTTTTTCCCCATGTATACCTCACCACATGTAAAGGGAATTTGATAGATACAGTCATTATTTGAAACATTGTTGTTCTGTCTCGTCTCAGTAAGAATACTGCTTAGGATGGTTTGGGATTTAATTGCAGTTTTAATATTATACTTATTTGCGATTCTGCGGATCTATTCCGAGTTTCTTTAAAATATGGAAATGTCATAAATATTTGGTCATGTGGCGTCTCGTTCAAGTTGAAGTTTTTTGTTTTATTTTGATGTTTTTCGATTGTTTCCTTTACCAGTCTCTACTGTATATGTTCTGCTTAAGATTTCTAGCTATGTTACTTATTTCCCCCTTGAGGGTTCCTTACTGTTACATAAGGTCACTTAACGTTTATATATAGTACGTATGATCCCCTGTTTTGTTTCGTTAGAGTGATTAGACTTCTGGTGTAAATATTGTCCAGTGTGGTTGGGTTTTTCTAAGTTTTAAATAAACGCATACATATTTTTTGTTTAATATTTCTTGTTTATAATTATATTTAAACTGACGCTTAACGCGTTTTTAGATTAAGTTACTTGTATTCTGTAAAATATTTTGCGGTTGGTACCTTAAAAACACTAAATATTTATCAAAATTGTCGGAGAGTTTCAATTTTAATAACTCTATATTCTTTAAACGGTAAAAACACATTTATAAATTGTAGCAGCTCATTCGTAAAAGTTTTTCATCATTATTTACAAGTATTCGTTTTTGTTAAAAGTTTTTTTATTTAATCATAATTTCTAACGAATTAAAAAGTTTTGTTTCAGGCAATTGACGGTCAAAAAACCTTCAGTAAACAAATATTATTTTTAATTCGCTTGATGGTTTAACTTTAATAATATATTTTTATTTACTTCTTCTCTGACTCGACTTTCTGGAAAAACAATAGCACAATAACAACCGATTTCCAGGCTTCCTGTTTTTCCCAACTTTGCGGTGTCTTTTTTTAATATTTCACGTGCCAACTCCAGAAAAAAAAACAAAAAAACATGAAGCGAATATTACGTAACACGAATATCCTTCTCCAAATTCGGTAAATAATAAATGGTATCATGGCAGTGTCGCTTTTTTTGATTTATTAATATTTGATGATAATTATACGTTTTATAGCCTAATAAAATATAATATTTTAAATTACATAATAGAAATTACTAATAAAAAGACTAACTTAATGTATTTTTTTTAAAAATTTTGTTTTTAATCTACAATTTTCAATAGAAGTTAAAAAATCAAAACAAAAACTGACTGGTTGTTTAATGAGTTTTTTCGTTCAAGAAAAGATGGCGCTTTTTGTTTTTTTTTTGTCGTTACATTTTTCTAAAAACGGTAGTACTTTTTAATGTACACGTGTAAGTTTTATGTGGACCTTGTTCATTTTTAATTCTAAATAAAAATCTATTTTAGCCCAGTAACTGAAGACCTGAAAGTACCCAAAGCTGTAAATAAATCTGTATAGTTTTCATTTGTGGCGCAATTCTTAGGTTTTCGCGGATGTTTTGAGCGAGAAAAGTTTATCACGATTCGACGTGGAAATCCCTGAAAATGGCCCCCAAGTCCCAAAAATGAGTTTTCCGCGAATATCTGCCAAAATATCAAATAAAGAATTTTTGTTCGGACAAACAATGAAGACCATCTCGAAATCTACAAAAATGATTCCTACCATTTTTTTGAACAAATTTTTCCCAAAAACGGCAGTCGAAAATCCATAACATTCCAACTGGATAGATGTGGTAGTAGTAGTTTTTTAATAAAAAATGCAGATCGGTAAATCAAATTTTTATCAAAACGCAAGAAAGATGATAAAGGAAATTTTCTGGGATCATTGAACACTTGCTAAGGTTTCATTATAAAAAAGAAATTTAACAAACCATTTTTTCAAAAATATCAATAAATTAATGAGATCTTTCAAAATATTGTGAAAAAAATTTACCGCTTTTTTTTTAATATTCTAGAAAAATCAGAATGGACCCTAACTCATATGCAATGATAGGACGGGGTTTTCCATTCCGATGAACTTTGAATAATAAAAAATGTACATTATTGCCTGAGTAATGAAACAATTTGTCCGCCCGCTTATAAGTGAATCCATGAAGATAGCGGCATTCTAGCGGTAGAGCGGCAGCTGAAATGAGGGGACTTTTGGGCCCGTTATCTCGAAAATATTGATTTTTCAAAAAAATTATAGATACCATTTTTGTGATTACAAGGCGATCTTTATTTTTTTTCTAAACAAAAATTCTCCAATTCGCATATTTTGGCAGATATTAGCGGAAAACCCATTTTTTTGGCCTCGAGGGCATTTTCACCCCCCTTTTCCCCCCTGTTAATGTTGGTAAACTTTTTTCCTCGAAAGCATCCCCGAAGACTTAAGAACTGTACAAGGAAACGTAAGATTTTTACAGCATTGCTCCCAATTTACTGGACTTTTCAGATAATCATAGTTGATATTTTTAACAAAAAAAAAACAAATTATTAAAGCTTCAAAAGCTATTTTAAAATACAGAGGGGAAAAGAAAATTTAGAATTTGGATTGTCTTTTTATTTTAAAATCAATTTTGATAAAATACCCCCAATAATTTATAAACTTATCTTATATTATGGATCAGATTCGTAACTCAAATATTTAATTGTTTTTAATTTTTTTTCTTTTTTTATATTTATATTATTGATATTTTGGTATATAATTGGCCATGAAAAATCGAAAAAATTTAAATTATCGAAAGTGTTTTTTTAAAAATTTCTTTTCCCATAGGAGAATAAACTAAAATAATATTTATTATTTGATTTTTTAAAGTAAATTTTAAATTTAAAAAAAATTATTTTTAAAAATTCCATTTTTCCCAATGTTTATTTAAAATAGAACAATAGTTGACAAAGCAAGACTAAGACCAAGACCGAGCTAGTCTTGGTCTTGGTCTCTAAATGCGTCCTGTCTTTTACCAAAGGAGGTCTTGTTCTTGTTTGTCTTTACCACCCCGTCTTGTCTTGTCTGGTCTTTTCAGAGTCTTGCTGGTCTTGCTTTTTTTTTAAAATAAAATTTTTAAAGTAAGTAATCTTGAATAAAATATTTTTTAATATTTAAAAATAAAAAAAAAAACGACTATATTTTTGCATTAAATATTAAATATCCCTTTAGCTTACCGTACATTGAATTATTTGATTAAAAAGCATTTTTTTAATGTAGGGGTTTTATTTATAGGCTTTATTTAAAGTTCAATTAGACACAACCTGCTTTTACATTTGTGATAAAATATTTTAATGAAAAAAATTTAAAAATTTTCTTTAAAGAACCATAAAAATAAAAACATCTGTATACTGAGTGGAAAAACTTTTAATATCAAGATGAAAAATTTTCGTGAAAAAATTTCAATATGTAAATTGGTTTTCTTAAAAAAGTTTTAGAATCTTTTTGTTCATATAAACTTTTTCTTTAAATAAGTTAACATTTCCACAGTTGGCCAAATATTTTTAAAAACCCATTCGCATAACAAGGTGGTAATGGTGTGACAAGCTCAATTTCAAACCGTTCATGATGGTGAAAAACTGAACATAAAAAAAATTTTAAAAAAAGGCAAAAAATTGACTATTTTCTTCATTTTCGAAAAATCCACTGTCACCAAAAAATATCTATTTTTAGCTTTTAACCTAAAACCAAAAATTTTCCAATTATTTATTTAAAAAATCACCACCCTGTATATTATATTATTTTCAACTCTCATATAGGAACAATATAGATAGTTTTCCATCCCAACCAAAATAAAAAAAATTTAAAATTAAATATAAAAAATATTTCTAATAATAAAAATAATTTTATATCATACATTTCTTAGTTTTAAGAAGCCACTTCTTAGTGTGGAACAAGAATAATGTTTTCTGTATTATGGAAATTTTTGATCAGTCGGTTTTTCTGATAATATTTAAAAACTGGGAATATAAAGTAATTTTCAGCTTCTATCTTTATATTATATTTTTTATATTTATATATTAAATAATCAATTTTTACGTTTTGATTTTTTTTTTATTTGTAGAAATACCACTGTTTTGGAATATAAAAATTAAATTTTATAATATTAAAAAAAATTGAAAAATTTAAGAATCTTTCAGTGTCTGTCTCTTGCTGATCTCTCGTCTTTCTTTGTCTTGATCCCCGGTCTTGGTCTTGGTCTTTAAGCGAAAGCGTTTTTGTCTCGTCCGGTCTTGGTCTTGCTGCAAGACCAGGGGGGCTGGGAAAGACCGGTCTCGCATCACTATGAAATTTGAAAAATGACTATATTCATTTTTCATTTTTTATATTTTTAATTACAATTTTTTTTCGTTTCGATTTTGATATATTTATTTTAATATAAATCTTCTCACTGCCCCCACAAATATGCTTCTTACTTTAACCTTATTTATCTAACTACATAAAATTAATATGTTGCTATTTAAAAACATAAATTTTTTTATTTGTTTTTTTATCATGAAAAATTTATTTTTAGGTTTATATGAATTATTAATATTATTACTTTATTAATAGATTTTTTTTTTTATTCATTCTATAAATTTTCCCCTTTTAAAAATTTTGGGTATTTTATTTATTTTTCCAAAAATGTTTGTAAAAAAACAATAATTCTTTCTACTTTTTCCCTGACTTTTAAAAAAAATGAATATAAAAACGGGGCAGTTGCGTTTCCTGGATATCAACTTTTTTTTCGTTATTTTAAAATTTTTTTGTCATTCTGAAAAAATGTTTCCACCCGTAACTAAAAATCCTAAAATCGTTTCAAAGCAGACAATTAATCATTTTGTAATACAAACAGTTTAAAATCCATTAAACTCAAAACATAATTCGACAGTACAATATGAAATAAAATTGTACATTATTCGGTCTAAAACTTTTGTTTGTTTCCCAATTCAGATCTGTCCTTCTCGCCTCATTCTAATGATCTCGGTTATTTCGTTAATTTTATAGACAAAATAATATTTTTTGCTCATATAATCAGTTTTTTCATTTATTTTTTTTACCTTTTTCCTTTTTAAGAGGAAAAATTTATTGCAATTATTTTTTAAAAGTAATTAAATTCAATTCATTACTTTTCTAAGTGGTAGAAAATTACGATTCAATTAAAAACATGTTTAAAGGTTAACTAAATAAACAATTAAAACAAAAAGTAATTGAATTTTTAGCCCACCATATTAAACCGATACTAAAAATAAAATTTTATACTAATAGCATCATACGAGCACGTCACATAATCACAGCTTTTTGGCAAGTTCAACAAAAATGTTCTAATAAACATTTCTTTCTATCCTACCCCAAACAAATTTTTCCAAAAAGTATACAAATCGACGCGGCCCGGTTTCCGATTCAGAGCGGCCCGCTGTGTTTCAAGATGCTCTTTCCTCGGAAAAATTTCGGAAATTTTTCCAAAAGAGATGGTGAATTTTTTGTAGTAACTAAATTTTTTTTATCTAATTAACATTATTTCAAATTTTTTTAAATTACTACAATAATCAATTACTTCCTAAATTTAAAATTCTTGGATTTAGTGAAAATCAAAATTAAAAATTCCCAATTTAAATTTTACATTATTATTTTTAAATTTTTTTTTAAATTCCCAAGCTCGGGAAGCCTTTATTTTAAACCCCTTTTTAGTTTTTTCATTTATTATTAATATTTAAAAAATTTTTAAAATCTTGTTTTAAATAATAAATATTAAATCTTGTATTAATAAAAGTAATAAATGGCGTCTTTTTTTTACTTCTGACACCCAGTTTTCCAAAAAAAAGCAAAATATTAAAAAAAATAAATTTTTCCATTTAAAGGGGGAAAAATCAGCAGCACAGACTAAAATATGTTGTGAGGAACATTAGAGAAAATTTCTGCTGTCTGTCTGCAAACTCGGAAAGTGGAGTATTAATTAAAGAAAACAATGCGCCTGTATAATATGCATAATGTATGCCCAAAGCGCTTGTCGGTCCCGTAAATCCTATATAAGTTGAGGGTTTGTCTAGACGTTATGTGTCCGAGCTTAGTTAAATCTTTTAGATAAAAATGTAAAGTTTACATAAATTGTAGTAAAGTTGTGTGTAAGATACAGAAAAATTGGGTTTAATAATAACACAGTCACATACAAAAAAGTGGGGTATACTTTTCATAAGACATGTTTTCCGAAGAATTTTTGCCTCCTGATCACGAATCCGTGGTCAGAATTTCCCCATCACGTCACTATTTGTTTCTAACCTCAAAAAACTGCTGAAAAATAGTGAAAATTAATGAAAATTGACAGAAAAATTGTTTTTTTTTAAATCCATCTTTACATTTTCATGTAGAAGGGCCTACTGAATCCAAATCCATTACCGGAATTAAGGTAGCATCTAACGTTTTTTTCTAACCTTAAAAAAACGGACTAAACATCCCTATTTTTAAATCTTCGAGGATATTGCCCTGATTACGAAACTGAAGTCCGATTTTAAAACCTCAAGACGGCGGCTCCAAATGCGGATGTGTTTTTCAAGATAGCAAATAAATTTTAAAAAAACTAACGGATTTAAGCCAAATTGGTGGTTTTTGAGTTTACTGATTTCGAATCTCAAGACAAATTTAAAATATTTAGGATGGCGGATCCAATATCGTAGATAAAATAAGCAAATATAACAGACTGAAGATACATTTGAAATATGCGGGTTAACAATTAGTTTGATTAATCAAGAGACGGTACAATAAAATAAACAAAAGCACTTTTAAAAATAAACCTCAAAACAGGATCAATTTTAATTGTTTTTTGTTTGTGGTTTTTGATCGTTTGTGTTTCTGTAATTTATAGTTACCTAAAATTGTAAATATCAAATTTTTTTTTCAGACTATTGTTATTGCTTAAATTTATTCATATTGGATCCGCCATCATTTATGTTTTAATAACTTTAGATTCGAAATCAGCAACCTTAAAAAACCCCCTTATGGGGGAAAAGGGGGTCATCAGGGGGTCTGGGGGAATCGGGGGTTTGAATTAGGAAAAGTTGCGCATTTAGGGGCCTAATAAATGCCAGAGAAATTTTTAAAAATTCCCAGTACTTCCGGGGATATCCGGAAAAAACCCAAATTTGCTGATTTCGTTTTTAATTTTCGACTTATTTAAAGAGATATGGAAAACAAAAGACACTTTCTCATGGCCACTTTTAAAATAAACAAACACAAACAAATCAATTTCTAAATTGTCTTGTTAAGGTTATTTTGATCGTTTATTGAGTTTCTGAAATTTATATTTACTAAATTATGCAACCATCAAATTTGTTTTCAAACTGTTGTTTCTATTTTATCCACCATATTGGATCAGTATCATGCATGTTTGAATGACTTGCATTGGAACCCTCAGAACCATCTCATATAAATTTGGCTTAATCCGTTGATCCGTGCCGTCTGAATTTTAGAATCTACTTTAGGTTTGTTATCAGCGACCGAAAAACTCTCATATACAAAATTAGGCAAGATCCGCGAAAATTTAAAATTACCAATTTCTAGTCCGATTTTTGAGATTATTAAAAAACTACACGTGTCATCTTAATTCTGGTCGTGGATTTGGATTAAGAAGGTCCTTTTGCATTAAAAATGTAAGTTTGGATTTAAAAAATTCAGTTTTTCTTAGTTTGTTTACATATCAAAAATTAAAATTTATACTCCTAAAATGATAAAAATAAAAAATAAAAATAAAAAAACGGTTTTTTGGGTCAGCTACATAAATTATTTATTATGCTGCTTGACATGACATAGTATCTTAGTATCTACAACATCATACAAACATACTCAGATATTAATTTTATGGGCTTTCAGAGCAGCGAAATCTGAAATCACATTGTCAAAGTCCACTTCGTTTGCTAAATCATGCTCAATTGACAATATTGCCAACTTAGTTAGCCTCAACGAACTCATAGTGGTGCATATTCTTGATTAATTTCAATTAAGTGGAGTCTTTCATGTCCTCGCTGAAATTCTTCTATATCAACATCATCTGCTGCTTGGTTCAGTTTGCAAATGTATTTGGGGTTTAATAGGTTTTGATGGCGTTAAAAAGAAAACTCGCGTCAAATTATGCAGCTGTTTAAACCTTGTTTGATTTCTAGATAATTCTGTCTACAAAAGTGAACATTTCATGCCTCAGTTCCAACTCAGATGACAACCTGTTCTTCAGATACCTTTTTTGAAAAGTGGATGCACCATAAACCAGATCATTCTTTTTCCCAAATTCTAAAAGCTAACTTTAGTGGAGCAAGGATAATGAAGGCCTTTTTGTCTGTGATACAGTTGGGATTCCAAACTTCTGCAAGGTATTCAAGTGCATTGTAGTTAAAATACAACATGTATCTGATCTGGTTGTCACATTTTCTGTCACAATAGTGAAAAGCTGTTCCAGAACATCTAGGATTTCTGAATAATGGTTTTTTATCACATTAACTGCATCATGTCTGGCGCTCCAGCAAGTATTAATCAAGCGCTTCACATCTTGCTTCGATACAGTAGTCAGGGCGTCCCCAGCGATAAGTCGACGATGAGAAAAACGCAATGACGCGTTCGTGACTGAATTAATGGCAACCGATGCAGCATGTACTCCAACCAGGTTTGTGCATGCCACAAACTGTGCCTTTGGATTTACCTTTTTAATTCGTGTTTGAACTTTACTCTGTACACCAGACATAACTGTTGCGTTTTTATACACTTGTCCTCTACGGTCCTGTATATCCAGTCCGTCTGACATAATCCTGTCTTCAATCATTTTCGTTTGTTGCTCTGCATTTTTTCCCTTCGCTTCTATAAAGTCGACGAAAGACTCCTTTACCTCTACTTTGCGTTCTTTACACTTTACATACCGTAGCACCTGACTTATTTGATCTTCATGAGACAAAGCTGTATGTCAAAAATTATAGTAAAATATTTGGCTTCTTCACCTGCTAATAACTTTCCGCAATCTAATCCAAAATGATTAATTAATTTTGTGTCTGAGGTGACAGATACGAGACATGGATTTTGCTTCCAAGCTTAATCTTAAAGAGGACAATTGTGCCCAACTCGTTCTAGAAACACTAATTTTTTATTTATCTGTCTGTATTAATGAATGTTAGTTTTTCATTAAAACATACAGTTTTTTTATTAATACAAAGAGAATAGTAAAAAACCTACCAAGTCAAAAAAATTTCTCTAATTTTAGATAGAAGAACTTAAGAGGCCGATATTTTTGATGTGATCTTTTTTTTATTTTTGAGTTTAATGAATGGAATGAAAGTCTGCCTGCATTTTAACTTTTAAGAAAATTATGACTTCAAACTCAGGTTTCTTCTTCTTCTCTGGGAGCCTCTTTATTCACTACCAGAGGCAGCGTAGCCTCTTGGGATTTTTGTGCATAATCTCCCATTATCTTTTATACCAATCCTCTCATTAGTCTTGTTCCTTCTACAAGTCTGTAGAACCCCGAGACTGGTTGGTTGATATATTCCTGTGGGCCCATTTCCGGTTGCCCAAATAATGCCTGTCTTTTGTGATTCATTGCTTCACATTCGCAAAGGATATGGTAGGCTGTTTCTTTCCCCTCGTCGCACATTCTGCAACTTGGGTCCCCATCGTATGAGCCTATCTTGTGTAGGTGTCCTCTTAGGTTATCATGCCCTGTTAGTACCCTCTGATAGTCAAGCGGCCATAAAAGCTTTGGCATCCCAACAAGTCAACTCAAGGTTGGTTTGGAACTGCTCTGCATGCCTCCTAAACCTGGCTAACCCACTAAGTTACACTTTCCTGGGTGCCAGGACACAGGGGAATACAGGGCAATGAAAATGCAGACTCCTGGCCAGCGAGGCTCCGCAGCAGTGTTTGTGGGTCCTGAACCTGTTTTGGAATACCAAAGCCTCGGTTCGTGGCTACATGACTCGGTGGATTCAAACACAACATCAGTCATACTGAACCATTCCAAGGCAAAATCACAGTAAATCAATGCTGGACTCACCATCGAAAGCATTGACAAGTGAACTACTAAAACTAAAATGAATCAGATTGAATGGTGACAGGATTAATAACCGGACACTGCACCCTAAGAAAGCATATGCACACTATGGGCATCTATAGAGAAGAACCCAATTTGCAGACTAGTGACGAAGAGGAAGACACCTCTCCACATCATATATGAGTGCCCTGCACCACATACTGGAGAACAAATCAAAACCTCATGGTGGACACTAACCACCAGGAGGCTGGAGACCAGAAGAACTGTAAAAGGCTACTACACCTGTCTAACGTGTCAAACCTTTTAACTGAAACAAATACACAAGAGATACAACAAGCCCTGTAGGCTGCAGTGTCGAGCGGACAAAACCTCAACTTGTGTATTTACTTTATCAATCAATCAATCAATCAAACATATGCGAAGTCTTTTCCTACTTTGTTTAAGTAGTTCTTCCTTCGTTCTTTTGGATGGGCCCCTTATAAAGCTTTTTCCCTGTCTCATTCTACTAAGGTTTCCCCAGTATTCCTCGTGTTTGTTTGGGATCCATTCCCTGGTTTTGCCCTCGTGCTGTGGTTTTAGTCACTCCAAGGGCAAGTTCTGGTCTAAAGAAACTTAGGTTTAATCAGATTGCGAAATTCTAAATTAATTCCCAAATTTACCATATTACCGCCCCTCTTTCGGGAAGTTCCGAGTAAAAATGTGCACTTTTCAGATTTTTTCTTTACTTGTGACCTAAAATCTACTTCCTCGGAAAGGGCACAATAACTTTGATGAAACAAAGAATGAGTCAGTCAGATAACTAAAATCCTAATGACATTTACTTACCAAATCTCATACCTTTATGTAAAACGATAATAAAGTTATTATAGAGCGAAAAATAAGCTGAATTCTTTTGTGTAAATTAACATTGATTCCTACGGAACTACACCACCAGTTTTTACAGTATCTAATAGACTCAACTTTTCACCAATTTTGAGACAACTGTGAAGGACAATATTTACGTTACCCAATATCAATATGCCTCGTAAGTAAGCAGCCATTTTCGATGGTTTATGCTACCTACCTTCGATATACGGTAGATAGTTGAATTGCCCCATTTTACTAAGGAATCAATATTGTATTTTCAGTTGCACAGCCATACAAATTAAATTACTGCAATGTGTTGGCTTTGCCCTGGTTTGTTTTACCTATTTGGAGAATGGTTACAGTTAATGTTAGAACATTTTGGTTGTAAATGTTAATTGTGTCGTTTTTTTATGAAATTCCCCTTTTAAATTTTTTATGTATCTGAATAATAAAAAATTATATATATATAAAATTTTTAAAAAAAAATTAAAAAACAATGATCCCTTTTAATGTTTCTGATTTGAAACGAAATCTGCTCATATTTTTTAATAATAATTCATTAGGTGAATTTTTTTTTTCCTGTACACAAATTATAAGTAAAATAATTTTTTTAATATTAATAAATTGATAACATTTGCAATTTTAAAACAAAAGAAAATTAATAATAAGTGTTGAAACACATGAATGGGTAACAAATTTTTTTAAAAAAAACCCCCATCTACTGACCAAAGGGCGAAGCATACTCCTCTCAACAACCGGTCACAAGATGTCGTTAGGTGAAATCTCTACAAAGTTAGTTAAGAAATTAACTACACTATTAATAATAAGTGTCGTTATAATAATATAATTGTATTACAGGTACAGGGGCAAGCTATTTTTTTTAAAAACAATTATTGGCTTACTTTTAAAAAGTTATCTGAACTTTTTAAAAAAAAACATTTTTATTCTTGACTTAAGTTACAACATATTGAAAAAAATTTTTTTAAAATTTTTACCGGTCTTCCCCAAAAACCACAACTAACGGATTCATATTCATCCACTATGCAATAAACCCATACAAATTTAATATTGAAAAAATCCTTTCTGACTTACAAAATTTTTTAAAAAAGATTATTTATTATAGTATAGTCAAAATAAAATATTTGGGGGTTTCCCCCCTTTGGGGATTGATGTGAAAAATTACGTTTTTTTTAAATTTTAAAAAAAGAAAAAATTACATTATAGTCCCAAAATTTTTTTTAAAAAAAAGCCTGCCGCAAAAATATTTTTGCACTACTAAATTTCCACTTTATCCTAATTGGTTTAAAAATATATATTTAGATAATTTATTGTTGCATTTAGTCATAAAAATAAATATGCAGTTTTTATAACTTTCAAAACAATTTCATTAGCTGCAATAAAATAAAAAAAATTTTTTAAGCAAAACCATTTTCCGAATAGGTAAAAAAACGATTAAATTTTAGTTCAAAAAAAAATGGCCCAAAACATATTTTTGAAATCTATAAAATTAGATGTAAGTATTGATGACCATGCCAGATTTATGAAATTTTTGGGGAATTTTTCCAGATCGAAGTAAGTGAAAAAAACCCGATTTTAACCGCTTGGGACATCATCTGGTATACAAATGGATTAAAAACCCAAAGGGAAAAAAAGGAAAAAGGATCTCCAACCCTCTATTTCCCCAGAAACACACAGTTCTGTATTTCAATCGGAAAAAAAATGCTTATGCACTGTGCAAAAGAAAATAACAAAGGGGGTTAAAAACAAGCGGATTTGCA
The DNA here is from genome assembly GCA_019359885.1 of Listronotus oregonensis. Lineage (NCBI taxonomy): Eukaryota > Metazoa > Arthropoda > Insecta > Coleoptera > Curculionidae > Listronotus > Listronotus oregonensis. The sequence continues at coordinate 18,554 of JAHBCN010000688.1, forward strand.
TAATAACAGACAGCCAACCTCACTGGGGCATTAAAAAGAAGAACAGGATAACCCCTTGTGGATACCAAGACATTCGGAAAAAGAAGGAAAAAAAAACGGATGTGCCAGCGAAAAATCATCCACACCATATTTTGGAGCAGGCCCCGCCCTTGGAGTGACCAAAACCACAGGGGGGGGGCAAACCAAGGATCCGAAATAAGGGTTTTGATAAGGAGCCCAAAAAAAAGAACGAAGAAAAGGACTACTCAGACAAAGTAGGAAAAGAGGGCATAATAGTAGAGCTGCTAATAGGCCCTCGATAACCTAAGAGAACACCCCCCCCCCCTCAAGATAGGCTCATACAATGGGGACCCAAGTTGCAGAATGTGCGACGTGGGGGAAGAAACAGCCTACCATATCTTTGGAATGTGAAGCGTTGAATTACAAAAAAGGCATTATTTGGGAAATCAAAAATAAGCCTACAAGAATATATTAACCAAACACTCTTGGGTCATGCAGACTTATAAAAGAAAAAAATTGGGGGGGAGAATTTCCATAAAAGATAATGGAAGATTAGGCACAAAAACCCCAAAAAAGGGCTGCGCTCCCCCCGGTAGTAAATCAAGATGGCCCCGGGGGAAAAAAAACAACTTTCCCGAAATATTCTCTTTTTTTTATTTTGATTTTTTTTTTTTAAAACACCAAAAAATGCATTTTTAAATTTATATATTTTTTCCTTCCGGGGGAAAAAAGAAATTCTAGCATTTCGTTTACTGCTACCTGAAAATATTTTATTTTAGTTTTCAATATAGTATAAGAATAAAAATAACACATTCGCCACCCGAACTTTTTTTCCCCAAACCCCCCCTACAAAATCCCATTTCAAAAAAAATATCAACTTTTGCACCTAAATGAAACTCAAATACTGCCATACATTCAGAAAAAAAAATCCGTTTGAAAAAAACCAAAAAAAAAACGCCATTGTAGCGCAGAATTGAGAATCTAGTAACTCGCACCCGGGGCATTGTATGATAACGCTGAGTATATACGGTTCTATGGGGGGCCTCTATCTGGGATTTTGATAATGTTTTTATAGTCGAAAAACTGCATTCAAAAAAAAGAATCGTTATATTGATTGATCTCGGAGGTTTAAAGGGCGGGTTTAGGTTTTACGGTATTTGGGGAGATATAACCGAATGCATTTTTTGTTTTATAGATTTTTTAATATGTCTCATATAACGCCCCTACTTTTGGGGGCTTTTTTTTAAGTAAGAACTAACTATATAGCCAAAGAGCCAGTGGCTACCTGTATGTATTTGATCGGTTTTTGGTTTAAACAGTAAAAGCCCTCAATACCCACCATAGGGGGAAAATGGAGACTCACTAAGTCCAGCTTGTCTGTCGCTTCTGGAAGGGGGTGAGATATTGAAATTTGACTGAAAGGTATTTGACTTGGTTTTCCTTTTTTGGGAAAAATTTTTAAAAAAATATATTACTATTATTATTGAAAAATAACAATGACAGACTATTATCGGGGGCCCAAAAAAAATATGACTTTTTAAATAATTGACCAGGTCCGTTTTTAAAACAGTTTGTCTACGTTTTTTGGGGAGGCATATAAGAGATTTTTTTTTTATTAAGTTTACGAGAAAAGGTTTTTTTTTTCTCTAAATTTTTTAAAAAAAAAAGCCCCATATCCCAAAATTACGTAGACAAACGGGGGTTTTTAAACAGACCCGGTCAATTATTTTTAAAATGTCATATTTTTTGGTACCTTAAAAAAATTTTCTGTCACGATGTTAGATGCGCGTTAATGGTCTGCCCTTTTTTTTTTTTTCGATAAAAATGGGAATATATTTTTACATTTACAAATGACGGATGTGGTTAAATACTTTTTAAAAACGGGGGCTTTGATACCTGTTCCACCTGATTCCCAAAAAGCCATAAAGGGCTTAGTATGTTAAAATTTCCTTTATGGTAGGTATAAAAGGGGGTTTCTGTATTTAAAAAAACCCGGTCGGGGGATAAAAAAAAACCTCGTCTCTCTGCGTCTCGTCCATCATTCTTTAAACGTTATAGGAAAGAAGTTATCGTTATACCAAAACACTTTTTTTTTTTACTTGGCGGGTTTTTTTTCTAATCTGCCTGTACTATTCAATGTTCTTTTTTTATTAATACGGACCTATTTTATATAAAAGTTTTTCCCTTTTTATATTTGATATATATTTTAATTTTTTTTTTTGAACCTATTATTATTTTTTAATTTAATAATTGTTAAAAAACAAATTTTTTAATTTTCAATTGACTAAAAAAAAAATTTGGGGATTTTAAAAAAGGGGGAAAAAAAAAAAAAGAACAAACATTACGAAAAATAATTTATAAAAATTTCCCCGGGGGGCTTTGGGTAAAAACTTTTTAAAAAAGCTTTAAATTTGATAATATACAGGGAAATTTTTTTAAAAAAAAATATTTGGGTTGTCGAAAATGTTTCGGGCGGTGTTGGAACCCTTCTCAAAAGTTTTGCAAGAAAATTAAACTTAAAAATAGGATTATTTTAACAGCCCCCCAAAAAAGATTTTTTTTTAAAATGCCGTTTTTGGGTTTTTAAAATTTTTTTGAACCCACCCAAATACACTGCAAAAAAAATTTAAAGGAACACTTTTTAATATACTTGTAAAAAATAAGCTTGGTGTTTTTAGATAAAAAGGTTATATAGTTTTAAATTTTTAATTTTTAAAAAACCAGATTCATGTCAGATAAAATTTCTTGTAACTTTAATAGTTTTTGAGTTTTTTGACGTTTTTAAATTTTAAAAAAAATGGGAATTTTTTAAAAAATATAAGAGATATATACAAAAAATTTATAAAAAAAAAAAATACAGTTTTTTTAAAATTTCCTATAAAAAAAATCATATAAAATTTTTAATAGGATAAATAATAAAAAAAAATATATATTTAAAACTTTTTTTTTTTTTTACCTTTTTTTTAAAAAGTGACTTTTTTCTTAGAAATAAATGAATAAAACAAATAACACATTATTTTTATGATTTATTGAGAGAAAATGTGTGTCTTTTGAAATATTTGGGTTTTTAAACTGAATGTAAATAACGCCTTAAAAGTTACAAATTCTGAAAGAATATCTGCATTTTTTTTGATACTGAGGCATCTGAAAAAAATTTTCATAAGAAAAAAAGTTGAGTAAAAAAAAATTTTTTGCCTATGGTTTTTTAAAAAAAACATTTGTAATTTTGCAAAATTTAAAAAATTTTTTAACAAAATTTGATCAAGAGAAGAAAAAAAAACCCCAAAAAAAATGCTTTTAATACTTACTATACTATACTTACATTTTTTTTGGCAGGGGGTCCCAAAAAAATTTTTTTTGTAAAAACCGTTTTTTGATAAAAAAAAAAATTTAAAAAAATAGAGCTGCCATGGTAAGTATGAAAAAAAAAGACAATTAGGTACCTAAATTAACAGCCACATCAATAAAGGGGGGGAAATCTGTTTGTGTATTCGTAATAATTTTTGATTTTTTGGTGGCAAGAATTTCTAAGTAATCCATGAATCCCTTTTGCAGCAATATATACAAGTTTAACTTTTTCATTAAAAAAAAATTTTAAAGATCCAGACGGCCCAGCAAACTTTTCAAATAGGGGCTTTTTCTTCAGGCTTTCATCATCTACGGAGCTGGCTGGGGATCAAATATAAAGGTGATTAAAGGCCTGAAAGATAATTGTACTTTACAGAAGCAGAAGACTATGCTCAAGTTTGGGGAGACCTAGATTGCTGTTATTAAAAAATTTTTGGGGAAAAGGGCCATCAGTGTCATTTTTATCAAATGAAATCATTAATGCTGCAATAAAAAAAAATAATATAATAAAAATGTAGATATCACCATATTAAAAAAAACAATTGCTTATAAATATGAAATGGAATAAACAAATTTTATAAAAAAGAACCCCCATTTTTTTTTAAATTTTTTTTTTAAAATTTTTGGGCCGTTTGTCCTTTATAAGTTGCTTCACAGTTACCCCGTCATTACAAATAATTTTGCCCCCCAATTTTTCTTTTCTAATTTAAACTTAAAAATTTTAAAATTTTAAAAAAAAAAAAAAATTATTTTCTTACTTGAGTATATTTTTTTATCAAAAAAATCATTTCAACATCTTTTTTTTAATGTTTTTTTTTTAAACAAAATTACATTTACTTTTTTTTTTTGAAAAAAAAATCTTATCCAAAAAAAAATTTAAAAAACTCTAAATAAAACATTACCCGAAATTTTGCAAAATTTTTTAAGAAGACAAATATTTTGGTAATAATGTCCATAAAAAAAAACTCTCAATTAACGAATAAATTTTTAAAAAATCTTTTCCCCAAAAATAACTGAATTTTTTCCCTTAAAAAATTTTTTACACCCATTCCCCCAAAATTTGTACAAAAAAACAAAAATAAAAACTGCAAAATTTTTTTTTTTTACCATGGCCCCAAAAAAAATTTTAAAAATTTTCATAAAACTTAACAACCTAATAATAAAAGATTTTAAAATCCAAATTTTCTACAATTTCTTGTCACTTATTCCTTTATAGACGAATTTACCTACATCTAAAATTAATTTTTGAACATTACCACATAGATTGCAAGTTACTTCGAACTTTGGGGGGGAAAATTTTGCAACACTTTTTTAAAAAAAAAACACTTTTGCCATCCGCATTGAACCTTTTCGTATTTTTCGTTCTAGTGTTTATTTTGGGGAAAAAAATTTAACTTTTTTTGTGTTTTTTAAATCGGACTGCAAAAAAAAAACGCTGTATCTGACGGGGTGAATCCATAAAAAAAAACAAAACTGTCAGTAAGCATCCGTGCTTGAAGTGGCACAGGGGGGGGGTTACTATCTGTTTTTTTTGTCACAAATGCTGTAGGTAATTGTGTACAAATATTTTTTTTCCGGGGGATTGATTTATGGGTATTATTAACGTATGTATTAACGTATTAAATACAAAATTTTTTTTTTTATATTAAATTTTTTGATCTTTACAAAGATTATAGTATAGGAACTAAAAATACAAAAATAAACGTTATGTCTATTTATATCCTTGTCATTTAAATAGCATCTGTCAAGGTGGTTACCTAAAATGAAATACGTCCCGAAAAAAATTTGAAAAAAAATATTTTTTCCCCCATCTGGCCAATATTGATCCCCCAAAACGCCCTTATAATAAATTGTTTGTTAAATATTTATTACCGTATTTTCTAAAAAGTTACTTTTCTACACTATTTTGGTGCGAGCTGCTTTTTTTTTCAACGCTTTTATTAGCTTCATTTCAATTTAATTTTTACCGATTTCAAGTAGTCTGATTAACTTGAAAATTTGAAAAAGTGTCAAGAGACGATGACAATACAACTGTTTTATAACTTCGTTTTAATGTCCTCACTAAAGATCATCAGAAAAGAAATTATATAATACTTTTTCAAAATAACAATACTTACAATTGGATTTTGCCAATTATGATGTTGTTTTTGGGACTTAAAAAAAAAAAATAGTGATGAGCAAAGCAAGAACCCAAAACCAAGACCGGGCTAGTCTTGGCTTGGTCTTGCAAGTCTGGTCTTGGTCTTGCCCCTTGGGCCCCCAAAAAGGTCTTGGTCTTGGTCTTGGTCTTGCACCACTCGGTCTTGGTCTTGGCTTGGTCTTGCTGCAAGAGTCTTGCTGGTCTTGCTTTTTTTGGGAGTAATAATTTAAATTTAAAAACTTTTGATAAAATATATATTTTTTTACTTGCAAATAAATAAAGATGGAGACTATATTTTTTTTTTTAAAATTTTAAAATATACCAATTTTAACCTTACATTTACATTTAAATTATTTGATTAAAAAGGATATTTTAAATGTAGGGGTTTTTTTATTTATAGCGCTTCATTTTAGTGATAGGTAATATTTAAAAATTTTTTTTAAGAAGCATATAAAATTACAATATTGAATGCTCTAAGGGCAGAAATTTTAACCGAATGTAAAATTTTCCCAAAGAAAATGATTCTGATATGTAAACATTGGTTTCAAATTTAAAAAAAAAAAGGTATTTAAAATTTTTCAGTTAAAAAAATTTTATATGTTCAAATTAGTCAACGATTTGCCGTCCCAAGTTTGTACAAATACTTTATAAACATTCTGCATATACAAGGTCCGATAGTGCGACAATCGATATATCCGAAACCGTTCATAATGGTAAAAAACTTAATATACAAAAATTATAAAAAAAAGGGCGAAAAATATAAAATTATTCCCATTTAAATTTTAAAAAATTCACTACCACTCAAGAAAACTTCCTCATTTTTAGCTTATAACCAAAAAAATGGGAAGATTTATAGAAAATTAAAAAAATCGTTTCCCCTGTATATTATGCTGGAAATTTTAAACTGTCATATAGGTACAATGTCATGTTTGGCACTGTTTTGACTTTTCCCTCTAAACCGGAAGTGAAATTTAAAATCCATTTATAAAAAAAGTTTTCCCATATAAAATGACAAATATATATTTTATTAAACCATCACTTTTACATTTATATCTTAGTTTAAAGGAGCAATCTAATGATGCCACTTCTTACAGTGTGGCACAAAAATAATTTTTTCCCCGGGATTTTGGAAATTTTTATCCAGTAAGGGCATCACTAGATCCCGAATTAACAAAAAAACATTAGGAATAGGTAAGTAATTTTCAGCTTCTATAATTTTTTTGTACTCTTAGTTTTTTTTCTGTCGTAAACGGTTATGGAGTTTCGAGTTTTGGGAAACCATTGAGTCACAATCTTATTATTTTTGAAACATGTTACAAAAATTCCCATTTATCGTTTTTAGAAAATTTTATTAAAACACGAAGTGATCGATTTAATTATTATTTTTTTAAAAAAAAAAACCTGATACTCATAAAATAATCGCCTTTTTAGGCAGTTCTCGACACATTTTTTGTCATGTCTTTATGAAATACCTCTGTATATTGAATATAAAAATTTAATATTAAAATTTAAAAAAAAAGGACTAAAGTGCAAGAGTCTTGCAGGTCGGTTTTGGTTTTGGTAGTCTTGCCCCCTCGGTCTTGGTTTTTGGTTTTGCAAAACCCCGGGTCTTGGTCTTGGTCTTGCAAGCGAGAAGGCGGTCTTGGTTTGGGGTTCCGGGATTTTGGTCTTGCTGCAAGACCAAGACCAAGACCGCAAGACCAAGACCGGTTTTCCCATCACTATAAGAGAATAAATTCTATTTTAAAAAAAAAAAGTAAACAATCACATGCTTTTATAGCAAACCAAACAAAAAAGTAGAAAAAAATTTCAATTATAGAAAAAAAGGGTGGGGTGTAATTATAGTTATTAAGGTTTTTGGGAAATTATAAGGATAATAACGCTTGAGCTCGATGGTGTGCCCGAGGGCCTTTTTCCCGGGGGGATATAGTTTGGGCCCAAAGCGTTATTATCCGTAACCGTAATACCCGTGGTTTGAACGTGGACGGGAAAAGTTTTGATGGCTTATTTTCAAGAGTCAGAGTCATATTCTCCAAATTCCCTTTGGACAAAGTTTTCAATGTTACGGCAAGAATTAATAGTTCATAAGAAGATAAGAAGTAATGAAAAATTGATTTCTTCCCAAAAGTTCCTAAAGCAAGTTGGGAGAAAATTTTCAGCCTAAAAAGTCCCCAAGGGGTTTTAATCGCAACAAGTTATAATTTTTTTTGGGAAACGCCGACTAAAAAAAATTGGGGAAAAAAGTTTCATTAGTAATAGGGTATTCGAGCTTGTAGAAGAGACGAAAACTTGTGAAAATGAAGTTTTCCGAAGTGCGTGATATGGGTCAGCATATATTTATTGACATTCCCAAAAGGGGAAAAATGGGCAAAACAAGGAACTTTTTTGGGTTTTTGAGACAGTGAAATGTGCGCAACAAAAAATTTAAATTTGGGGCTATGGTCTTTTGGGCCAAAAGGGACCTATTGATAGGTTTTTTTGGCCATCGTGATGAACGATGTACTGTGCAGCCTTTGGGAAAAATACATTTGAAAAATAACCCCTTTTAAAATTGCTACATAGTTGGGGTTTCCTGATGCTAAAGGGGACACAGGTCATTGTTTAAGACGTACAGGGCAACAATTAAATTTTTTGATGCGGGAGGAAATTTTGAGAGCTTAATGAGGTTAGGGGGCTGGAAGAGTTCTTTAGCACGAGGGTACGTGGATGTGTGAAGCTCCAAATTGGCTAATGCTTCCTTGTAGTTGGGAAAAGTATTACTTCAAGTAAGACAGCAACTGCGGTGGGTATGGAAATGTGGAATTTTCCGGTCAGTTTGAAAATTGTACGATTTACTTTAAAAAATAATTTTATTATGATAAGTATATTGTGTAAGTATGTTTGTATTTTCGTAATAAATGCTTAAGTGAAGATAATTTATTGTTTATTATTGGTAATTTAGTAGGCCCTAGGGCGTTATTTTTTTAATAACGCCCTAGGGTAATATTTTGTATTTAACTGACTTTGACATAATATTATTATTTGTCAAATAATATATCAGTCAGACATTAACTATATTTTCATAATAACTCTAATTTTGTAAATAGCTACTTATAAAATAATTTTATCATTTAATATCAAGCACCCCACGCTTTTTTACTATAATTGAATTGTTTTCTACTTTTTAGTTGGGTTTTCCATTAAAACGTGTTTTTTATTAGTTTTTTTCAACTATAATTTATTTACATAGATGTTCTTGGTTAGATATCATTACATTTTCCTGGGATTTTTAAGCGCTTTTACCATTTTTCCTGTTATTGTCCAGATTATTTTGTTGTAGAAAGGACACGGTGCAAATCTTATGCATCTTGGTGACCAGTGAGACTTTTTTTATATTTTGTTACTTAGGTCAAGACTAATATTTTTGTTATTGGCACAAACCCGATAGCTATACAGGGTGAGCCAATACTTGAACTTAAAAATACGCATGCACTGTTGTATGCATTTGTTTTTTGTCTATTATTTTCAAAATGTTATATTTTATTTAAGTATTAATTAATTTTATTTTAGTATTAAATAAAATATATTTGATTCATGATTTGAATACAGGGTTAAAAATATGAAAATCAATAATTGTTATTATTAAAAGATATAGACAAAGTTTAGGTAAAAATAGAAACATAAGGTAACATTTTTCTTTAATTTAATTATTATTTAAGCCAGGATTATTATGTTTCACCATTGAAAGTAAGGTGCATTTAGATATACAGGGTTATTTAATAATTAGGCATGTTAGATTGTATTTTAATATAGGGAATGTTATATCTATAACATGGTGCAAAAAATTAAAACTAAAATATTATGCTATTGCTAGTTATTATTCATTAGAATTAAAATTACTATGCTTAATAATTATATTATAACTGGCTCGTTAGCACTTTACTAAGCTGCTTAAAAAAATAATTTAATAATGTTTTAGGGGGGGACTAAATGACACTGCCAATATGGGCACAAACTGCTAATTTTTTCTCCTGCCTATTGTAAGATACAAGGGGGGTATATCTTAAAAATTTTTGTAATCAGCTATATTTTCCACGCCAACAATATGTATAACTAATTATAATTAAAAAAAAACCAGTCAATATCCTAACTAGGAACTATTTTAACCCCTTTTAAATTTAATAAAAAATTTTAAAAAATAAGAGCTTTTGTTTAACATAACCTGTAAAAAAAACACTTTAAAAATATAAGATTCTGAAGATATAACAGTAAAGCGGGAGAGGACTGCGAACATAGGACGATCCTAGGGCGATTTTGGGTGTACCTTAAAAAGCCGCACGCATTGCTTATCGACTTTTTTAACCCAACAATTCAATACGTTTCTTTCTGAAATAGTTCTTTTTGTATCAACGCTCGACAGGAATAGTTGTACTGTGTCGATTATTTGCGACCAAAAAGTTTTTTTTTAATAGTTATTAATAATGGATTTTACGAACTGGAAGAAAAAATTAAATTATTAATGGAATGGGGAAATCCTGTTAGGGGAATTTGGGAATTATTTAAAATTTTTTCTAACCAGGCCGACCCCCACGTTTTTCACTATTTACCGAGTCATTAAAAATTTCTGACATTTGGTTGTTTAACTCCAAAAAAAACATAAACATGATAGTGCCTAAAAAAAAAACAACAAAAGGGAAATGAAAAAATTATGGTAGTGGCAAGTGTTATTAAAAATCCTACAGTTTCCATTAATACAATTGCAGGTTTTTTTGAGCAGAAGATCAGTGAAAGAGTGCTGAAAAAAATTTATACCGATCCTAAAAAAAGAAAAACCAATAAAAATTTTTCCCTGATATCATTTTAGACGAAGGCAATTTTTTTAAACTGTAATGGAAATGAAAAATAACAATGAAAAATTTTTTAAGAAACATTGTTTTTACTGATGAATCGACATTTTCATTCATGGTCTCACCCCAAAGATTTTTTTCTTGGGTCACTTTAAAAACATAAATTTATGGTTTCCAGGAGAATAGGGCTAATAATCTACAAGAATTGCAATTACAAATTGGGAATTGGGAATTTAGGATTATTACCCTTAACATTTAGCAAATGTCAGAAGGCGTTTTTAGACAATCTTGGTTATTGTTTGGCCAAAAAGGTGGTTTTTTTGATCATCTTTTATAACTGGAAAAAGAGTTTTTTTTTTTTTTTCTATGAATGCACATTAAATTATTTTCTTTAAAAAAATTTCCACGTTCCATTATTTATTTGAAAAAATTATTTTATTTTATTAGGAAAAAAAATTTTTTTTTTGGGTTTTTAACAAAATTTTAAATTTATGACTGATAAGAAATCAGATCGAAGTCGGTTGACGCTGCTACTCCTGCTACTTGCCTATAAACACTGCATCCTCTTTACTGAAAATAAAAACGTGGGAAACAACTAAACTGGACAGATAATTCTTCCGAATTTATTACCGCACTTCCCACCAGTCCTAACCAAAAAAGCGCCACGTGAGAAAACGAGAGACGGAAGTTGAGATGCAAGCCACAAAATTATTATTGGTATTTCTAGAATTTGGTACATCCAAAATTGTCCAGGACCCTCCTATGTTCGCAGTACGGTGCGCTTTTTACTGTGTATATATATATATATATATATATATATATATATATATATATATATATATATATATATATATATATATATATATATATATATATATATATATTTTTTTTTTTTTGCGCTATTACATTTTAGCATCATTAAACTTGGATGTTATTAAAAACAATGCTAGTCAAGTAAAATACTTGGGTAGTACTTCAAGTACCTTTTGAATTTACTTGGAAAAGCAAGTACATTTTAACGAGTACTTTTACTTGTACTTGAAGTACTATGTAGAAGTATTTACTTTGACAGCTCTGAGCAAAATCTTGTGCCATTAAACCATATGGAAGACTTTAGGGTCACCATTTTGTCAAGAAGATTCTCTTAGAGAAGTTTGCACTTAACGGTGTTGCCGATGTTATGATATGATGATAACTCTTAGGTATAACTGTTACTTGGAACATAGATTCTCATATAGGTATTTTTGGAAATAACCTCAAAATAACTAGACTCCTAGTGGCAACAGTACAAACTCATGTCATTTGCCAACTGTCATTGAGTTGATTTAGTCGATTTAGTTTTGTAAATAGTGTTGTGATTTGTTTTTATTATATTGCCGGTTTATATTTTTGCAAAATTAATAGTCTTTGACTGTTTTGAGTGATATTTTGTGTATCTAAGCAGTCCAGTGAAGTCTCGTCAAACTAGATTTTTCAAGTTTGGCCAACATCGTAAAGAAAAAACCTCATGTGTGACCCTACGCATGAGTGTACCATTTTTTATTCCTAGTAAGCAGAGCTGGGTAGGAATCGATTCCTTTTTAAGGATCCGAAGGCTGGAATCGATTACTTTGTAAAAATAGGATCCGTGATCCGGATTCATTATATAATTTTAAAATGATCCGGAACCAATTACTTTTTGAAAGGGTCCGATTCCAAAAGGAATCACATTTAAAAACCTTATGGAGATCTAGCATCGCAGGTTTTGGGATACAGTTCGAAAAAGATGTTTCAAATAAGACTGGTTTCATGTTGATCTCAAAAATATCCAAGGAAGTTTAAAGGTGTATGGAAGCCCAATACTGTAAAACAAAATTGTCCAGGCGTGCAGGGCAGCGGAAATGGGGGGGTTGGGCCCCCGCGGAGTTTGCGCAATGAATAGTAGGTCAGAGCCGGACTTCCATAATTCTTTGTTACTATCTATAAAGTTGACATCATCAAATGTCAAATTCAAGCATTCATGCTTTTTTTTTATTTTTTGCAAAAAATTGTTGGTTATTAAACGATACCACCATAGAATATTTAAAATTATTGTGTAATATTGGATTTTATATCATCTGATATAATATGGAAAGAAGCCTTCTATTTAAATGGTCGATATTTTTGTGAGTTTTGTATTTTTACCAAAAATCTTTGTAAATAAATAAAAACAAGATTTTATAAAATAAATTTCAAACATTGTATGATAGTTTCATGTACTTATCACCAATTTTGTGATAAAAGAAGGGCAAGATAGTGTAAATGAGTTTAATCTAATCCTAAGATTCTGGTTGTACATTAAAAAGTGAAAATTTTTATAACTGCTTTTTAGGCATATACTTTTCACTAATAACAAACATTTATGAGACAGAATAACAGTGGTTAAAAATGTTTAGTAACCTTTGGTACCTAGGTATCCATTGTAACAGTATCCGTTAAATATTATGTTTCTACAGTATGTCGAGCTTAAAAAGTTGATAATGTAAGTTTAAGAAACCAAAAATCTAATTTCTTTTTAAGCAAATACAGAAAAAGCAAAAAGGAACTTTAGCATAAAATTGTACTTTCTTTCATTCAATTAGAGGGACCTGTATATATTAAAATTTGCCTGGTCTGCCAGGTAATTAATTATTTTGATCCTTTAAAAGAATGTACTAAATTATTAAATGAAATAAAAGTACCTAAATGTAAACCTTATTTCTTTTTTAAAAATCCACAGAAATACACAAAATTGTGGAAATCATCTAAAAGATGGTTAAGATTGCCTTACTTTTCTCACACTATTTAAAATGAAATTTTCACTATTCTATTATTCATAATTGATATATTATTATTTTTTCGGTTACCTAACGTTACGTCTCATAAGAAGCACCTAATTTAAATATAAGAAATACTTACCTAAAGTAAAAAATGCCGGGGATGTTACCCTTGGATTTGCAAGAAAAAACCATACAACCTCTAATCATTTTGTTACGATATTATAAGTAACAAACAATAAACACAAAATTATAGTCACAATTTAATAAACACTAATCACTAAAATAAAAGGTTTTTATAAAACAAAAAACTTGCAACCACAATATATAGGTACTCACACAAAGCAAAACAATCGGCGCAAAGGGCACAAACCACAACGAAAATGACGAATGATGAGACGACGACGGTTGACGATACAGCGCGGATATAGTTTCATACGCGCCCGCGCGCCCTTGCACCAAAAACCTTAGATAACCTAAGACCATTACGGTTCTCATAAAAGTATAATGTGTTGCCTAACTACACACTGATTTATCAGTGTGTAAGTAGGGAACACATTAAATTATTCCGTGGGAAATTTTTTTATTGCGCAGAATCGGCGGGGCCAACTCTGACAGTTATTTTCATACTGGGCTGGACATTTTTTGATCGAATGGGCCATAGCATTGGGCTTCCATACACCTTTAAACTTTCCCTTTGGGAAAAAGCATATCCTTAATTTGAGAATATTTACCAAAACTAATTTGGCTAGAGTTAAGCATTTAAAATGGGGCTAAATTATATTTGCGGCTCGGTTACGTGCTAAAATTTTTGAAGCTTGATTTATCTCTGGATTATGTGTATCATTCGTATCGTAGTTTCCATTTGTAAGTTCTTAAAAAGGATTGGGGATCCCTAAAAAAAGGGTCGATTCCTTTTTTTTAAAAAAATCGGATTCGTAATTGATTCCTTTCGAGGATCCGTAAGCCTTTTTTTAAAAATCCTTTTTGAAATTTTTTGGGAAAACCCAGAAGAGTACCTAGAATGTTATTTGGAAATGAAAACAAAAACACATAATTTTAAATGAAATAATTTATTTTTGATATGATAACTACAAAATATCCATCAAAAAGTTTGATTCCGCAGTGGAAAGTAACTGAAAGAGCGTGCACAAAAAATAAAAACAGAATAAAAATACAGACAGAATTTTGAAAATTAAGTAGCTCCACGGTAACATTTTTTTAATTGAAATTGCTCTACATTATCGTGTTAAAATTAAAAAGTTTAATAAAAGAAAAACTAACCGATATTCGACAATACAGTATATTATATAGGGTGTTCCATTTTAACTTTTATCAGGAAAATCTGCATGATATAAACAAATAACTGAAATGTTTGAAATAGTTTTATTCATTAATTTTATCGCCTAATACATTATCGCAAGTATTACAACAAAATAACTCAAAAAATATCTGCAATGTATACCACTCTCAATATATTTTTTTAATTAAAAATGGCTTTTATGCAGATTTTTTTTAATATCACTACTTCTCTTACGGCCAAGACAAGCTCAAAGTTCAGTTTTATAGTATTTATTTATTTTTTTGGTGTTGAACTCAAGCTTGATCTCGCGTCATCTGTTTTAAAAAACATCTTTGAACTAAAAAATATGTTTAAATTTATTTATTAAAATGGAGCAACCTGTACACAAAAAAAAACAGCTACAGAGATAAGAAATAATCTGGAATACAGCCGCGGACAGCAACGCCGATGCAGCAACTCACAAACGGCATTTGAGCTAAACTTATACGCTATCATTAGGGATCAGTCTTCATTTTCACACTAAAACGACTATTGTCAAACATCGGCTCAAAAATACAGCTAGGAAGAATTTTGTGTAGTTTTCAAATGTCTTATTTATAAAGATAGTAGTTCCAGAGTTTACTGTTGCAAAAGAAAAGTCAGGAATGAAAATTAACCTGCAGGTTACATCGCTAAAGATGTTTTTAAAGTTTGCTTTCTGCAATTTTCATTCCTAAAAAATACGACAGGTGCCATTCTTCTGGCAGTTTGCCAATTATTTTAGGGAATATTTCACTCATGTATAAATTTTCCCATAAGACACAAAAATTTCAGCGAAAATTTCACGTTGCCTAGACAACGTGGTATTCCCGCTTACCTACAAAACAGAACAATCGAACCTGTTTGTTTGTATAGTCAATTAGAAACGTCATAATCAGTCAAAATGAGTCGATTCGGGCATGTACACGATAAAGAAATAGATAAAGTAATAAAAAAACGATTTCAGTTATAGTTTTAATTATGTTGCATGAAATTGAAAATTGTATGACAAAAAAAAAAGATTTTAAAAGTATAACACTCCATATTTCTCCATTCTAGAAATATTCTCCCTAAATACCGCTCGTGAATAAAAATTAACCAGATAATTTTCATTCAAGCTTGTTATACAGATTCCACTCGTTCTTCGAACTCGTGGAATTATAAATAACAAGCTTTAATGAAAATTATCGGTAATTTTTAAGCACTCGTATTATTACGTCCGATAATATTCTGGCAGTATACATTTAATTTAACCTAAAAGAGGATCGAGCCTTGGTTAGTAGTTATTTATTATACAAGGAAAAAAAGTTTTAGATTTTAGCTCGAAGTTGTGTAGCGTAGCGTAGACCAAAAACTGAGAGCTATAATCTTATCTTTTTCCCATGTATAATACACTATTTTTTTCTGTAACGGGAAAAACGACAATTTAATTTTGAAAAAACATATTATTACAAGAAAATTAATTATGTGAAGTTTTAAACTAGTAGGCTACAGTACTTATAGCGACAATTAGACTTGCGTTGCTATGGACACCTTTAAAGTAATCAAATATCTGTCAATGTAATTCTGTTATTTTTTGATGGATAAAAAATGTCTGATACCGAGTTTTCTCTGTCTCCATCGAAGTTAGTAGAATCAGCGAAAGTAGCATCACAAAAATTATGGTAAAATTTTTAGTTAACGAACACCTGGTCGATTTTTATAAAATTTTGCATACGTGGGTTTTTTGGGGCGCTGATCACGAATCTAAAATCAGTTTTTTTCGGAAACCTGTGGTTTTTGAGTTATTAGGCCTAGTAATAATTTTATACTTAGGAATTCTAGAAATTATTAATTAGTGATTTACAAAGAGTAACCGCAAAATTTGCATGGTTTGAGTTTGTTATCTCTTAAGATATACAAAGTATGACAAAAAGTTTTGTGTAATGAAACACTCCGTATATTATACCACTACTAAAAAAATCTTTCGGTAATTGTCTCGAAAGTTGTCTTCTCTCCGATTTTGACTAAACTTAGTATACGGGGTTTTTTTGGGGCGCTGATTACGTTTTCAAGACATTTATTATCAAAGTTGAAAATCCAACTAACCTCATTTTTACTATATTTCCCTTCTTTTTGCACACAATTCCTGATTTTTACACTAAAGTGATATTTTATAAACACCTTTTAAAACCTTGTATTTTTATTTATTTTACACCTTTTTTTCCAATAAATTGCGAACTTTTAAGTTCAAAGGCAGCAGCCATATTTGCTGATAAAATCCCTGGTGTATACATGGTTGTGGCGTGTGAAAGTGGGGGTTTGCAAATAAATGGAAAAAAGGTGTAAAATAAATATAAAAACAAGTATTTGAAAGGTGTTTGTAAAATATTGTGTGCCAGTTTAGTGTAAAAATCAAGAATTCTGTGCAAAAAAAGGAGGAATAGTGTAAATAAGGTTAGTTTGATTTTGAACTTTGGTGATGAATACCTCGAAAACGAAACGTTCCCGAAAAAATATTTTTTCAGATTCATAATCAGCCCCCAAAAAACCCCGTATACCAAATTTGGTCAAAATCGGGGAGGAGGCAACTTTCGAGACAATTACCGATCTTTCGAATAGCTTTAAAAAATACCACATTATTTATTATGTATATTTTTAATAGTTTTGTAAATATGGCCCAGAATTAAAAAAAAATAGATATAGAAGGTCATATTTCTGACACAATTAAAGATAGACATATTAGATGTGGTATTTTCTTAAAGCTCTTTAAAAAACAGGGTGTTCCATTTAAAAAATCGTACTTTTTGTCGTACCTTGTATATCTTAAAAGATAATAAAAATCTGCTTATAAATTCAGCAACTACAGAATTAGCCCAATAAATGATTTTTTTTATTTATTTTGCATGATAAAAAATAAAAAAGTTAAGGGGGGAGGGGTTGTTAATTTATAACTTAAGAACCGGTTTATTTGATCTCGAATTTTACAATAGAAGCCTCGTTATTATATTCTTGGATTGCTCGTACAACTTTTAACATACTATTTTTTTGTTATAACTGAAATTATAGTTTTAAAAAAATACAAAATGGTAAACACTTTTTATCACGTTTTCTAAGAAATTAATTAAGAAAATTAAGGACCATCTTATGACTACCTCTACGATCTACTACCTTCAAAACAACACATTCCGCAAAACTACATCGAAAACTTCCTCTTAATGCGCGGTAACAATCATGGCACAATCAGAACGAAACACTCAAGCGAAAATGCAGCCTTCCACAGTTACTTGTTTTCTTCGTTTCCTTACCTGATTCAAAATTAACTTTTTATATAAAAAGTGGTGTGATTTGTGTTTTTACGCAATAGGGCGTTGAAAACACGACGGTACGAGAATATTTTTTTTGTTTTGTTGGTATTTATTCACAACATTTGCATTTTTAGACCATCTTTGTCAATGGATAAGATTTTAAAAAAGACAGCTAAATACAGTGAGACGGGGATCTCATGAACTATTGAATGTCAACCCTGTTCTGGCATGCTACTAAAAATGTTGAAAAGGGAGACCAGATATACAGTGTGAATGTCCGCATTATATGGTTTTCTTTTTTATTAATAACTTTATCAAAATTTAACAATGGCATTTATTTCTGCTTCGAAATGAAAAACAACTAAATGCGTTAAATTAGGGTGGCGCTGCAGTAGCAATAGGGTAAATTTGCAAAAGAGCACCAAAAGTAATTAGAATAGGATAGAAAAATGAACAAGGTCGGAAGAACTTTCGTTCCATTTTATAAATATAAATAATCATTTCATCATAAAAAATAAATTTTTCATCTTCAATTTACATCTACTAGGACAACTTTTTATGTCACAAACTTTGCCCATGATTGTTTAAAAAGTATTTTACTTAATTTCATAACTCGGCAAACTTCAATTTGTCAACAACTGCTATTTTTATACCTTTGCCTATGCTAGCGCCACCTATTTACTGCTTACAGCTGGACACTTTTTTCTTTCCTCTACCCTCCATACATTATAATTTAAAACAAACAACACAGTGCTATCTGAAAAGTCTGCTTTATGTGAAAAATTTTAAATGAGTTAAATTTTTATTTATATTTTTTTTAATCAAAAATAATTTTTTTATGCTTGCGTTGAGTTTTGTTTTGCAACAGTGGTGCAATTTACAAAAAATGGGCAAAAATCAAATTTATGTTATAAGGTGGGTGCACCATGGAAGGCCAACTCTTTGCAAAGCCAATTCGTCGTTGAAATTTTAAAACGGGCTCACAGAAAAACGTAAGTTTTCGTGTTAAACTATTGTTTTTTTTTTGATACATATAGATTTGTTATGGTACTAAAAAAAATTACTTTAATTACATTGTAATTTAAAAAACGGCAGTGTTTCTAGGAAAGCCAATGGTTCCTTGCAAGGCCGATCAAAAAATTTACAATGGGCTTTGCTAGGGCACAATGGCCTTATTAGGAACATCTAGGATTCCCGAAAATATTAAAATTTAGTTTTTAGTTATAAATACGTATCGAGAAAAGTAAAACAATGTATAAGTTTCTAATATTATTACTTGTAATCACGCTTTCAATAATTTTATCTAATTATTTTGTTAAAAAGAAAATTGTTGTTATAGATATTTTTATTGTTTGGCCTTCTTAGGAACATTTTGGCCTTACAAAGAACGGACCCATAAGAAGGCCATTCTGGTCGATTTAATATATTCATTATTTCGCCATAAAAGCTATTAAAGGTTTATTCGTTATCGATATAATACTCATTAAATTTATTTTTGAAACATTTTCACTAAAACATTTTTAGTTCAACGATAGTGTTTAAGTAACATTTGTTGACTATTTTCTGAGTGAATATGATACTGTAAGAATTTAATGTTTGATATTAATGAAAGATTTGTTTATGTAGTTTAAGTAGAAATAGATATTTGGACTGTCATGTTCGTTTAGAGTTAACGACCGATTGATTATATCGGCCTTGTTTGAAACCTTGTTCTTTTCAAGGCCGTTTGGAAGAGTTTAGTAAAACCTAAATTTAATAAATATAATGATTAACTCTGCAATAAAAAAATGTTTTATAAGCTACATTATAAAATAAAGTATTACCTAATAATTTGTCTGTTTTATTTATCCAGTAAATAAAAGAATAATAACTGTTTATTTGTTATGATGGCCTTTCAGGGTCCACCCACCTTACATCTGAAATTTTGCATATGGGCTAAAAATTGCATTTGTAGAAAAACTTTTTGAATAAATTTTTCGATATTTTTTGAAAATAGCCCCACATTTAATTTTTTTTTTGGAAAAAAAAATTGATACGCAATGCGAATTATGTGTTTTTTTTTGGTATATTTTCACCTCGATCAAAGTAGAAATTGATGCCAATGTCCAAAATCGCCAATGTATTTAACACTTTCCTAACTATTAACCACTGACAAAAATGGTTTATAAACAGGAATGTGGCGAAATGCAAGTTCTGTTTGGCGTAAGGTACCTTCCCCAGTAGCGTTTCCCGAAGATGGTTTAAGTTATTTATTCCTTAAAATGCTGGAGAATTAAACATTGTTTTT
The DNA here is from genome assembly GCA_019359885.1 of Listronotus oregonensis. NCBI lineage: Eukaryota > Metazoa > Arthropoda > Insecta > Coleoptera > Curculionidae > Listronotus > Listronotus oregonensis. The sequence continues at coordinate 38,537 of JAHBCN010000688.1, forward strand.
AGGAATATTTAAATCTTCTTAAAATACCAAAATCATACCAAAATGGCGTAGTAATGACAAATTTTAAATTTTATTAGATAACTGTTCTTGGGTGGTCTTTCCCATAACTTAGGGTAATGCAGACTTGTTTCTAAGTTTTGAAGGCCTTCCAGAATAAAATATCTATACAGGGCGAAGATAATACTACAAGTTCATGTAAACTTTTTTCGTATAGGCCTCCTCACATCTGTATAATGATTTAAAGATTCATATTCCAGCAATTTACTTGGTAATCCTGACAAACATACGTAACTTGCATAATTAAGTTTGCTGAATAGAGTAAAGAGAATTAATCTTGTTTTAAACAATACCAACCTTGGATTTTTATATTTTGCTGGTTAAATCAAACACCCAAAAATGCAGAACAGCATTACTTTAAATAAACCTGAAAAAATTGTTCTCAAACCATATATTTCTCAGTCCAATATTCAACAAACCACAAACCATCAAAATATTATCGTTTTCGTAGGTTTAAAAAAAAATTATAGGCCTATTAATTCATATGTAACGTGGAAAAACCTTATCATACTAAATAAAAAAAGTTAAAAAATATACTTACTTACAAACTTACATACAAAATAACGAGCATTCTTCTTACATACTAATTTTCATACAGCCTTTTTGAATACACCATGGGCTAGACGAAGAACAACCTGTTTAAAACGGATAAATTATCAATCTGATATTATTAAGAAGCAAAAGGGCAACTGACTACTTCCTGAATGACTATACTCTAAGAAGTATTGCGATTCCGAAATTCCGATCCTGAAAATTTTGGTATTTTGGACCATTTTTATGCAAGACATTTTCGGGGTTTAGTACCTTTAATCCAGGTATGCAAAGATTATTCAAAACCTTGCTTCACTCTAAAGTTCGATGGTTGCGTCGAAAATAATCATAGTTCAATAATAGTTATTTATAATATAAGTGTTAAAAGTACAGGGTTTTTCCGTACATTTTGGAGCACACCAGAGCTTTTATTTTAAAGGTTGGAAAAAACTTTAAATTACAAAAGTGGAAGTATTTTTAATGAAGCGTCAGAATTTGTCCTCGGATAAAACATCAGACCATCTTAAATGTGTTTAAAAATATCAAGTTTGGTTTTTTTTAATGGAACCCCCTGTATATTATTATGTTTTGGCTTCCTTAGTTTATTCTGATTTAAAAATATATATATATATATATATATATATATATATATATATATATATATATATATATATATATATATATATATATATATATATACAACATTACATTATAATGAAAACTATTTAAATTTTGTAAATATTATCATAAAATGCTATTTTTACTATTATACAGATATTTTCCGGTTAACTGGAAAACATCAAGTTTTTTTAAAAAAATTTTATATTTTGATTTGTTTTCACAATATAAAATCAATTTATTTTTCTTGTTGAGACAAAAGTGTTTAGAATTTATTTAAAAAAAATTTTAAAATTTATTGTTTATTTATTTTGATATTAAGATAATTATTTTTATCTTGTTTATGTTTAAAATATTCAAAATTAATAACATGTAATAAATTTGTGAAGATTAAACAAAAATATTTTGATTTTTGAAAATGGTATTAAACAAACTAGAATTATGCGTAAGCAATAATTTTTAAATAATTTTGTAAAAAGAAACTCCATATACATATTTTTGAAATCAGATAAAGTAAAGAACCAATATAAATCTGGTGTTCATTTAAAAACAAACTTGGTATTTTTAACACGTTTGTATAAAAAAAATTTTTTCCTATTTTTTCAGAAAAGACATTTTAAAATTCATTGAAAATTAAAGGCTTTAAGAATCATTTTAAGGATTTTAACGAAATCGCTTTAGTAGTGTATTTTTTGTTGCACAGAAATGGAAGTGATTGCATTTCAATATGATTTAACTTTAAAATCGTTAGTCAAATACAAAGACGTATTTGGTCTTTAATAGAGAAGCCGGTAAAAAAATCAGATATTATTTCCCAAGAAATAGATATAATTAAGAAAGAAGACAACCTTGGAATGTTCAACTAGCTTACAACTACTAAAAATATATTTTGCAGAAAATTTCACTTATATTTTTGTTCCATTATTTCCCAACAGAGGGTAATATGATTTGAGCTTTATTTTTTATAAAATGATTAGTACCTATGTGTTTTTAACACACTTAGGAGCTGTTTGTGTTGTTTTGTTGTTTCCAAAACAATTTACCTAAATGAATTAAGGTTTTTTATTTATATCTGACGACCTGGGATCATCAGATTCTTGTGGACAGTGCTGGTATTTTTAGAACCATTTTGACGAGATGAATAATCTAACGTTTTTTAAAAGGTTCTCAGCTTACTTAAGCAAATCGAAAATGAGCTTGAGTTTGGACATGACAAGTTTGTATAGCCATTTAATTTTGAATAAAGCAAACAAAAAATTTAAGTTGCCCTTAATTTTAGAAGTTCTTAGTAAAGACCAACTTCTTTCAGATTCTACAGGAAAAAATACCCAAGATTCGCATTTTTTAATAAATACAGGGAAGTCCACAAATATGGTCCTCTTTAGTCCCCATTAAATGATAATTTGGGGTTTCCCCAACATATTTTATATCACTACCCAGCGAGACCTTTTTACAGTTTTTTTTACCCCCTTAAATATCATGTTACTACTTTCCAAGATACTAGACACACTTCAGTAAATTATATGGAATGTGTTATACCAAATATAGTCATCTAGTTGAGAAGTGTCTTCCTGCGAAAAATAGTTAAAAGGCTTCGAAAAATATGAGCGATATCTCATTCGACGCGGCATACAAATCTGAGAAAGGCGTTTTGAGGATTTCTTTCTGTTAATAAAAATTGTAATTATTATTAATAAAAAACGAAAAAAAGCCATTTTGATTTTTGATTAATCAAAAATCATAAGAGATAGCGAAAATTGCAAAAAAGATCCTTGAAAAGGAGGAAATTTCCAATAAAAAAGTTCGAACTCCTGGAGTTCTATCTCCATTATTTATAATTTTAATTTAACGCCGAAAATGGACATCCGCGCGACTTTTTTGGTTGCTCGCTCGGCGTCAAAACCGAGTACGCCACATAAAATAGGTTTTTTAGGGTAATAAATGTTAATTTTAACGGAAATAAATTCTTTTAAGTGTTTTGAATACACCATAATTTTTTAAATTAATATTTAATACCCCAAAAAACATTATTTAGTGTGACGTACTTGGTTTTGACGCCGAGCGCGCAACCAAAAAAGTCGCACGGAGGCCCATTTTCAGCGTTAAATTAAAATCATAAATAATGGAGATAGAACTCCAGGAGTTCGAACTTTTTTATTGGAAATTTCCTCCTTTTCAAGGATCTTTTTTTCAATTTTCGCTATCTCTTATGGTTTTTGAGTTAGGCTTTTTTTTTCGTTTTTTGTTAATAACAATTGCAATTTTTATTGGCAGAAAAAATCCTTAAGACACCTTTCTCGGATTTGCATTCCGCTTCGAATGAGATATCGCTCATATTTTTCGAAGCCTTTTAACTATTTTTCGCAGGAAAAAAACTTCTCGACTAGACTAATATACGAATTTTTAGGGTTGCCCTTTAATCAAAAAATATTATCAGGTTTTCTATAAAGCCCGCCCACAGCAAAATATCACATACATACGAGGAATCAATAATTATAATTACTTTCAATTATAATTACGTTTACATTGGGAAGGTTTCTTTTTTTTTTTACTTACAATTACTTTCATTTAATTATCATTTTAAAAAACTAATGGAATTCACGTATTTTTGGCAACGTTGTAGAAACCTTTCCAAATCACAGATTCTTTTAATTCTTAAATTCTAACCCACCCCAAATTATTGCTTTACGTGAAAGCGACAATTTTTTATCGGTTCACACACCGTGCCAGAAATTTCAATGCGTACAGAAAGATTTGTGTTATAGAAAACATAAAGCGGCAATAAATTAAATTATTTTTGTATAGCAATGATTGATTTAATAATATAAAAGTTTTAAAAAATCAAAGTTTATTTGGATAGAAACAATTTTTTTCTCAAAACTTATGTAACAGGGCTTATAGACGCACAAAACAATGCTAAATTTTTGGTAATGCCGATCGCCGGCCGCCGAATCGACTGAATGCCCTGCCCGCGGTATTCCCCTCTTCTTGTTGGACCAGTAGAAGGGGAATCGGCCATAGCACGTTTTCCGTATATCTTTATTTCGCTCAAGCCACTGCCTATTAAATTGACATCTCCTTTTATCGCACTGAAAATCTCTGTATGCAAGAAATTGGTTTGTCAGCCCTGTATAAACGAACACTGTTGCCACAGCTATAACAATGGTAACAGTAAAGGAATTATTTCTGTAGAATATAATTTAATTTTTTTTTGCTGTATAATAATATAATTTTAATTATTTTACAGAAATAATTCCTAATTACTGTTATCATTGTAATAGCTTTGTCATCAGTGTTCGTTTTTATAGCAGCGTGTGAAGAGATTGAAGGATTCTATACACATCGGAATTTAAGGCAGTCAAACACCCACCCACCCAGACAAGGCACGACTGAGCCTTGAAACAAAAATCTTTCATCAAAACTTACCGTCGACTTACCAATTGTCACACCACGAGCAGAAAACGTTCTCCTCTCCTTTCCTCTCCATTCCTATCCATTCCTCATCACCCACATATGTACCTGAGCTTTTATTCAATGAAAATGGAATCCTTATTTACCGAATTAGAATGATAATATTTGAGTCTAAATGTTTAAACACAGAACTAAAAAGGATTTTACTAATTTAAATAATTATGAAGCAAGAGATTTGCTCATTCAATTTTTTCTATTTTTCCTTTATCAATTGCAAACGGCATTGATACGTTGAAAGTGAAGAAAGGAGATTCAAAAGTACGATTTAATAACGATTTTTTTAAAAACGTCTGTATCATTAGACGTTGTTGTAAAAGTTATTAGCAAAAATCCAAATAGAAAAAAAAGTTCGATATCATGCCTCTGAATAGTCTTTCTTAAGTATGAGATTGTATATGTGCTGGGAAAAACAAATTAGATGTCGCGATGAGCTTTTACTGGATAAACAGTCCTGGAAGATTCGATTTTCTACAGATCCGTGATATTTTTTTATGATGGCAAAATTTTAATAGAAGAAATTAAGACAAAAATTTCGAAAAAAAAATTATGCCATTTAGTGCAGCTTCCATGGACTCCATTTTTCATATCTTAATATCCACTTCATTAGTTCTGTGTATAAACAATACGAGGTCCACACGAAAACGACTTAAGAGTCCACATTAGCGAATAAATAATAAAATAAATAATTCTTTAAAAATCATAGTTTAGTTTTCGTAAAAAAAATCAAAAGTTCGCTTTCTCGAGACCTCGCCCAAAGTGAAAAGAAAAACACCGATAAATTCGTTTTGTTTTGAACAACACCCTAAAATTACGAACGAAAAATCCTTTTACTATATTTTTTTAATAAAAATATCATTTAAATAATATAGTGTACATAATAATTGCCCAATGTAAATCTTCGACTATTCTTACAATTGACAACGTTTTTTTTGACACTTTTTTTGTCTCATTGGGTAAATAATTTTAAAATAATTTAATAAAATCATAACATAAAGATTTTTTAAAAATTGTTAAAAATATATATTCAATGTGTAAAAATAGCCAAATATTTCGTTTTTTTTTCTATTTACAAGGAAATTTAACTGTTTTGTTCAATTCAAAACGATAAAAGATATTGTAAAAACCGCGTATTTTAGGTCACGTCACATCATTGGCAAATTGAGAGGTCTTTAAAGGAGGAGAGTTTTTACGTTTTTAGCAATTGTAATTTTTTTCAATTTATTCAAATTTTAATGTTGGACACTAACTATCTTTGGACATGGGACATGACTTTCTTAACTGGAAACATACTATACCACTTTGCTAAAAACGCAGAAGCTCTTAATGATAGAAATTTTAAAAATCTCCCCGTAACAATTGGTTTAACTAAAAAAAAAAAAAATACGACAAATTATTTCTGCCGATGATGCAATTTTCCAATGAGGTATTTTCGAATCGAATGTCAATATTGAAGGGGGCGATTTTTGGGTTTATTTTAGAAAGAAAACTTCATATGAACGTATGTCCTAAACGTCCCATCTTTTGAGATACAGGGTGGTAAAATTTTCAAAAATAAACCATTTATTTTTAATATCTGTAATACCACTTTAGATATTTTAATGAAATTTGGCATACATGTACTATGTACCAAAAGGCATTTTTTAGTGTAACACATTTTTTTTATGTCCACCAGTGGCGTTCGTACGGAATTTGATCTGCCCATTTTGGCAGATCAAATTCCACCACTGATTTCTCTTAAAATAAAAACTATTTTTAAAATCCCAATCATTTCTAAGCAAAGTTGATGATTGCTTAAAAAAATAAAAACTGTTTCTCTGCATGATCATAACAATAACGGTAAACAATATCACCATGCAGAGAAATATCTAGATTTAATTTTTCTAGGTGAAAACGGTGCGTCGGACTAAAAAAATTATGAGCAGATTTCATCTCTTGATTTGGTTTAGTCCGACAAACAGTTTTTACCTAGAAAAATGAATACCGAGATTGTTATGATCATGCAGGGAAACTTTTAATTTTTTTAAGCGAAAACTGTGCATCGGATAAAAAAAAATCAAGTGATCAACTTTGCTTAGAAATGATTGGAGATTTCAATTTTTTTTAAGAGAAATTGGGGGCGTATCATCAATGCTAACAAAGGCAGGTCAAATTCCGTACGAACGATACTGGTGGAAATTAAAAAAAAATGTGGTACACTAAAACGTGCTTCTCGATAGATAATACATGTATGCCAAATTTTATTAAAATATCAAAGGTGGTATTACAGATATTAATAAAAAATGATTTATTTTTGAAAATTTTACCACCCTGTATCTCAAAAGTTAAGACGTTTAGGACATACGTTCATATAAAATTTTCTTCTTGAAATGGACCCAAAAATGGCCCCCTAAATATTGACATTTAATTAGAAAGCACCCTATATATTTATAAAAAAAAATTACTGAAATACCATTTTTCACGAATGAAATGACAAAAACTTACCGATTATTTGAACTAAAACGCGCAGTTTTGGCCGAAAATTAAAATAATAATAATAATAAAAATAACCTAAGAGAAACAATTCAACTCACAAGTAATCAAAAAAGTCCAATGTGATAAAAATAAAAAACGGTTTTATTTTTGCGACACATTTTTGAGTCACTCGCGGCACATTAAAACCGGAAGAGTACCAGAATTTGCGCAGTACCATTGCAGTCGATCGACCGCGGTCTCGGAGGCTACTTTGGTCGTCCCAGCATGGTTGGAGTTGGTTGGCGGGTTTTGATTTCGGCTTCCGTGAAATCTGTAAAGAGAAGAAAGTACGGTTTGACGTAAAATAATATCCTACCTTCGTTCAAATAGTGTCATAACTAAAAAAATGAAAAAGTTTTTACTGCACCATTTTTCCCAATACTTCAAGATAATTGAGAATTTTAGACAATGTTATGGTTTCAATAACACTAAAATCTTGAGCAAATTACCTGTTCTAGAAATGCACCCACGACTGCACTGGCAAATACATTTTAGACCTGATTAACTTCGGAAAAAATCCGGAGAATCGCGAATAAGTATAATATCAAAACGGCATTAATATCCCAAACAACTCTAAAGGTATGTTTCCTTCCACGCGGCCGTCGCATGCGACTAACGCATGAGGCCGCCGTTTAATCAGGTGGTTTCTTAGGACCGCGGCTCAAACTCGCAATAGCAAAATTATTAGTGTAAAGGGAATAATCTTTGGTAAGAGTCGTGATGGATTATCTAGCAATATATTTATTATTAGAAGAAAAAGAGGATAACGAAATACTATTACAATTAGCCAACCTGAAACATAGCAATGGCCCTATAAGTCCAATATTTCAGCAAAGACGCGATGAGGGTTGTTATACTACATTAATAAATCGACATCTGTAACAGGATGAAGTAAAATTTAGAAAATATTTTGGACTGAATAAAGCAGAGTTTACTTTTATTCTTGACTTAATAAAAGACGATATAAAGTCCGAGCCAGACAACAGAGTTGAATATCCAATAACCCCAGAGGAAAAATTAGCCATTGTATTAAGGTAAATCTGTACAGGGTGTACCAAATTCGAGTCTTATCATTAGGATCTGGGAAACTTGAATAGATACGAGGTCGGTTAAATGAAGAACTTTAAAATTTTCGAATACTTACTTTTGGAAAAAACCGATTATTCGCGATTTCGTTTTTATTTTCTTATAACTTTATTTGAATGGATGTAACAAAATAACTTTTACATTTCCATTGCTACTTTTTCTGTTCTACAAGATAGTGTTATTAGATTTATACACCGACGTTTCGTCTTTGAGCTGCCATCATTAACTGTTTTTTTAATACGGGCCTGGATTTTTTTATTATGTATTTTAGGAGCTATAAAGTTCCCAAAACCAATAATGTATTGCACTTATTCGAAAAATTTATATTAATGGCAATTTTCATAGAAAACCATATGTTAGAGAGAGTCAGACAATATATTTTTGGCAGGATCTTAGGAAAACATTAAACTGATTTTTTTGAATAAGTGCGAAACATCATTGGATTTGGGATCTTAAAAGCTCTTAAAATACGTAATAAAAAATCCAGGACCTCATTTAAAAAATTAAGTTTTAATTTTTAGCAATTAAAAAAAAACACCAGACATTCCACACAAAACAACACAAACAAAATATCAGTCGCAGACACGACTGCGACTACACTGCTTCTTCAGCAGTCCAGTCGCATCAATCGCAGTCGTTGACAGCGGACCCATACGACGGCCGCTTGGAACAAACCAGGCACATTTAAAAACATGAGTAGGAGTGCTTGAACGTAGTGCGTTAGTCGCATGCGGCGGCCGCGTGGAAGGAAACGTACCTTAATAGAGTAGTCGAGAAGTGTGTTTCGTGCGAAAAATAGTTAGAAGGCTTCAAAAAATATGAGCGATAGCTCATTCGACGCGTAATGCAAATCTGAGAAAGGCGTTTTGAGGATTTTTTCTGCCAATAAAAATTGCAATTGTTATTAACAAAAAAACAAAAAAAAGCCATTTTGATTTTTGATGATAACTTAAAAACCATGTACAGGGTCTTTGATTATATTTACGTGGCTTCTGGGGCCTTTATTTTTAAAGACAGAAAAAAAATGTTTTATATAAAAATTGTAGGATTTTTTCCATATTATCTTTTGAAATTATCAGTAAAACAATATCGCAATAAAAAAATGGAAAAATATAGGCGAATTCAACTTTTTTAAATGAAACACCCTGTATATTATGCGATACAACGAAAGATCTTTTTTCTGATTTCAAATATATATATATACATTGATGATATTTGGATGAACCATTTTTGAGATATTTTAGGTTAAATTATTAATAAATTACAAAAAAGTTTCATATTAGTATCAAGAAAGCCATGGAAACAATAAAATAGTTATGTTGCTAAATTAGGTGAGGGTTTTCTCTGGACCAATAATGTTTATTTTTGTGATTAAACACTCCTCCTAAAGTAAAGGAAGACTTGTTGGTGAATAGAATTTTATTTAAAAACCTTGGATTCTGCCGCATAAACCTAGCTATTTCCAATGCATACTTAGGTCGGTCCTGCATGTTTTGTTCAGGAAGGTTCTGAACGGACATAAATTTATAAGGATAAAATTTGTAAAATTTTAAGGTTAAATAAATTTTATAATCTGTTTTATTAAGTTCAGATGCCGCATCCGAGATTTGTATTTTACGATTTTCTAAAATTATTAAAATTATTTAATGCAAGTCCAATAGAAAAAGTATAATAATTATCCTGAAAAAACGAGGATATCCAAAACCTTGTTTTCATGTCGTACTGCAGTCCGTTTCTTCATTTAAAAGCTTTTTCCTTCAATAAACTTTCTTACTATGTATTTAATAGTATCTATAGATGGTACCCGTTGTTAAGGATATAATAAGTAATATTCCCTTTGCACTGTCGTCACATTATTATTGTTACCATGACGCATAATAGATATTTTTGTTCTTCTGAATAGCCCATCGACAAAAAAGCAATACAAACTACTTTTAATAGTTAAAATGATAAATTTCAACTTTTTACAATATCAATACGTCAAATTTATTAAAACAGTTTTATTTTTTTCATAGCTATCTTGATACTAATATGATTTTTTTTTCAATTTATTTATATTTTAGGCTTAAATATCTCAAAAATGGTTCATCCAAATATCATTAATGTATATATATTTGAAATAAAAAAAAAGATCTTTTATTGTAGCGCATAATATATAGGTGCCTATATTTTTCCATTTTTTTATTGCGATATTTTTTAACTAATTTTCAAAAGATAATATGGAAAAAAACCTACAACTATTATATAAAACATTTTTTTCTGTCTTTAAAAATAAAGGCTCCAGAAGCCACGTAAATATAATCAAAGACCCTGTACATTAAAAATGCTTAAATAATTATTGTAAAAATTCTTATTACATACTTAACAACATAACGCCAGAAAAGTTTTTAAAAATTTCATCCTTTGTTTATAATATTTTTGACAAAAAATTAAAAATCAAAGTAATTTTGTCAAACTTATAAAAATATTATAAATAAAGCATTAAATTTTTTAAAACTTTTATGGCGTGATCTTGTTAGGTATGTATACAAGAAGGGCTCCACGACGCGAAAAATGTATACGATAATTATTTAAACATTTTTTTTAATGTACAATGAAGACGAAAGTTCGAAACAATTTTGTTAACTAACAATTGTCTAACTTGTTGAAAAATGAACTTTAAGGTAAATTTTCATCGGAAATAAACTCTAAAGTGTTCTGAATAAACCAAAATTTTTAAAAAAATTTCAATCAATATTTAACACCGGAAAAAATTTATTTAGTGTGAAGTACTCGGTTTTGACGCCAAGCAACCAAAAATTTTTACTAAAAAATCAAAATTTGCTTTTCATTTGTTTTTTTGTTAAAATTGCAATTTTATTGGCAGAAAAAATCCTCAAAACGACTTTTCAGATTTTTGCATTTCCCATTTTGGGAAACCTTCTAACTATTTTTAAGAAACACCTTCTGACTGACTATAATACTTACTAAGACGAGATCGGACAACAATGTTTCAAATAATGACTGATCAAAAATTCCCTTGACTGTAAACATTGGAAAAACAAAAAGATCACTTAAAATTAGAGTTAAAAAACACAAAAATAGGAAACGAGGTGAAAGGTCAAACTCAGGGATTTCCAAACACGCATGGTCGAAACAACACAAAAATTATTCATAAAAAACCCACTGGAAGAAAATAAAATTTAAGAAGCATTTAGTTATGGTTATGACACTACTTGAGTGGAAGTGCGATAAATTCAGTTTATAAACATATTTCAAATTTTTTAGACTAAACTTTGGCAATATTTTGAGGCGATTTCGGCCAGTTTTGATATCCTCTTTGGTTTGTCAACTGATCTACCGTGGGTTGTAGATCGGTAAATCGCTTTGGTAGATTCTCATCCTTTTCCAGAGTCGTTGGTCTTTCACTTTAAATTTTATTTACCTATTTATATTCATAATTAAAAAAAAAACCTAACCTAGGAACTATTAAATTTAAATATAGCGTTTTAAAAGGTGGCATAGAACAACAGAAAGACATTACCTTTTAAATTCGGGTGCTACGGACATACCAACTGTCACCTACCAAAATCGGGGTACCAAAACGGGCAGAACCAAGTTTAATAATAATAATTTTCTACACCCAAAAAACAATCCAAAATAAAATAAAAATATAATTACAAAATAAAGTAATGATGATGACAATTTTTTACAAACACAAAAAAACACATGCAAAAAACAAAAATAAATAAATAACCTATCAAGAGGGACTCAAACTCGTTTCAAGACACTTTTACAATGCTGGGTCAATCTACCTTTTAAACAAAGGTATTTAAAAACCAGAGTTTTGTCATTGTTGATATGCAATTTCATTAAATGTCATCGGTAATATTTTGTTTTTAGTTATTAATAAATTATTTATTACAGGTTTTACATCACCACAAAATAAAAAAAGAACAATTGGTAATTTATTTTACTGGATACATTCAAAAAATGTATTTCTACTTCGCAAACTTGTTCATGCCTATTGCGTGGATTAAGTCGTTTGTATTTTTTCATTGAAACCCCGGGATTAAACCCCGCAAGCAATATATTTTTTTTTACTTTATTTGTGTATTTTTTTAATAAAACCCAAAAAAACATAAAATAGTAATAAAGCTGAACAAACCTTGGCAATGACGAAAATGACTTTAGTAATATTGTATAATTATTATTATTATTATTGAATTCTTTACTTAGCAAATATTTCAGCTAATCAATACTTTACATATAACTAAAAAGAATTACAATAACTTGCTTAAGAGCTATCAAAACTGAAAAGTGGGTACTAGTTTTGAAATACGACATATCATAAAATATCTAAAATTAAAGTCAAAAACGTTAAATCGTTAGGAAATAAATACCTTAATAAAAAACACCAAAAAAGCCCAAAAAAAAAACAGCTAACAGACACATTACAAAATGTTGCACTTTTTTAGAAGATAGGTCTTAAGTTGTGTTCATGCCGTGGCAACTTTAATTACCGTAACAGTTTACTAAAAATAGTAAAAATTATTTTTTCCTAAACTCGCCAGAGGGCTCAACAAAGCTTCGCAAATTATCGCAAATGCGTGTTGCGTCACTCGACATTTTTGATTTTGAATTTTGAATATTGTGGATTGGTATTGGGTTAAGTGTTCGTTTTTTATTCGAATTGCAGCGTTTTTTTTTGTACTTTTTTATTAACTGTTATTTTTTTCGCCATGGTTTTTAACTGCTGTGTTAATGGCTGTAACAATCATAATAAGGATGCTCAAATGCATATTTTTCCAAAAGATCAAGGGGTAAGTAAAAAATATCCTAGCATTTAAGCTTGTGCTAATAAATATTTAATTTTTGTTAAAATAATTGGCCTCAAATGCCCAGTGTTTACCCAAACTTATTTTCGTTTCTTCCTAAAATTTTCTTCTTGACTGTGGGTTGTAGTAGAAAACTCAAAAAGGAAAATTTTGTTTTAGCTGTATGATATTTGGATTAATGCAATTAGTCGAGAAGACTTAGAGGTGAAGCCTATGGAAAAAGTCCGAAAGTCATATCGTATTTGTACTATTCATTTTAGTCCAGAAGCTCGGTATGTGGAATGGTGGAACCAGAAATAAATCTACCTTAAAACAGGCTGCAATTCCATCTTTGTTTCTTAGTACCTACTTCTTGCAGGAAAAGATGTGGGTTTAATTAATTCTTAGAATTTTATTACTTAGAATAAATAATAATAATCATTAGTGTTTAGTAAAAAATATGAATTAAAAAAAAATAACATTTTTTTGTTGTTTTTATTTCAATTAAAAATAAAATTATAAAAACGAAAATTTTAAAGAACCCGCCACATTTTTAGTCAGTGCTATTTCCTAAACCCGCCAGGTGGCGTTGGCCGCAATGATCAAATATAAGGTTAAAAGTTTCCTATCTATTCCCATAATAGTAATCCTTTATATATGGTTGTGTTTTAAAACTTAAAAGTAAACTGACATTTTTTAATTCCTGAGGCAACTTATTAAAAGTATCCCAACCCTTAAAAAAGGGGAATTTTGGCACATTTTTAGTAGGCATATTTTCTGAAGCAGTAGTTAAACCTTAATTTAGCCTGCGGATTGACACGATATTGTAAAAGTGGCTCTTATGGCGGGTTGCACCAACAATTTTAAGGGCCTGTTACAGTTGTATCTCCCTAAATCTCCGTGGTAGCCAATCACATTGCTTGTTGGGCCATTTTAAGAATTACCTTGTGCTAAAGGTCCCTTACAGTAACTGTCCATTAAAGGGATAAAATAAGGTGTGTCAAGTGTTTAAAAAAAAATGTAGTTTTAATAATTTTAACCAGTTGAGATCAGCATAAAAATTAAATAAATAAAAAAAAAAATTGATGATGTTTCAGGTAAAAATGTTGTTTCAAATTTACTGTCAAGTACCAAGATGACTTATTTTCTTAAATAAATAAAATTATGTATGTTTTTACTAGTTATACTTTACTTTATTGTAAATAATGTAAAAATATTTTAAAATTAGGCAAGTTGTAATTCATGTTTGGAATATTTTACAAAAATGGAAACATTTTTTTAAGCTGCTTTAACTTGTTAAAAATGCGTAGGAAGCATGACAATTTCGCATTAGTTTTGTTAAATGGTTGTTCACAGCACCAATAACTTACATTTTCATTTTTTCCATTTACACTTCAATAGAATTTTTGTTGAACTTCAACAAGTTTCCTATTGGAAAAAATGTATCGTTAAAAACGAAAAAAAATGCCAATTTTTAAAAATTGCTTATCCAAATTTTTTATAAGTAATAAAAAAAAAACTACACAAAAACATTTTTTCTAATTTTAGAGAGACAATCACAAATTCCACATATGACAACGTAATCATCGTCGAAAAATTACAATTAGTCCAAGCACTCCCACAAATCTCCCACTAGGCTGCACGCGTCCCTAGCCAGCCAATCAGCCGCCTACATCGAATTTGAGGTCTAGAAATGATAAACTAGAAGTTTGTATCTCGGACCCTAGCGGGGGGCAGGCAGAAAGAACACCGGATAGAACCATCTTGTTGTCACATTTTCTTTGAACATTTGAACTGAATTGGGCACACAGATTCTCTCCCCGTGCATCATATTTAGATCGGGTTTTGTCCAAATTTTATTTTTAAATTAAATTTTTATTTATCATCTAGAGTGAAATGATCGTATATAATAAGAGAAAAAAAATTGTCGGTAAAATATTTCGATTGTATGAAAGTTTTTCATGCCTAATTTTTTGGTGGACATGTCAATCACGAAATTGCCATAAAAGCAACAAACTTGAATAAAACAAGAGAAATATTTTGCCTACAAAATTTTTTCTCCAATTCGATAAGAATATTTCACGGAAAACGAGCCAAATTTTAGCTAGAAACAGTTTTTATCGTCAGACTTGTCAGATTGACAGTAGTTTTTTCCTTAACCTAACAAAATTTTGTTGCTGAGAAACCATTATGTTGGTTTTGTCCAGGTGACAGTTTTCAGTAGAAAAGTCTCTTTAAACTTATTTGATAGAGATCTCTAAACTCATTTTTTTTTAGTAATTTTGTCCTAGTTTAAAAACTGAAAGAGAAATAATTAAAACAAAATTTTTTAAACGAAAATGAAAAAAAGTGTCTTAGGTTTTACATCGTTGGATTCGCTTTAAAACACAAAAATAATGAAGTTTCTTCTTCCTTCAAAAAGTTTAAAGAGATAAAATTGAGTTTACATTTTTTCGAAAGTAAGTAAAGTTTTTAGAGTGATTTTGAGATGATCGTAAAACGATCTGTAGAATATGAAAAACCAAAAATAAACCGGGTGTCCCATTTAAAAATCAAAACTTTCAGACGAGCATCGTGAAGAATTTTGGAAATTGTGGGAAAATAGCTGTTTTCTTTTTTTATAATTAGAGACTTTATTCTTCAAGTAAAATAAACAATTGTTGTTTTAAAATATAATAATTTGTG
The DNA here is from genome assembly GCA_019359885.1 of Listronotus oregonensis. Classification (NCBI taxonomy): domain Eukaryota; kingdom Metazoa; phylum Arthropoda; class Insecta; order Coleoptera; family Curculionidae; genus Listronotus; species Listronotus oregonensis. Next base: position 54,292 of record JAHBCN010000688.1, read on the forward strand.
TTCTTAAAATGGATATTCACCTTAATTTTGTGGTAAGTACAATTATTTTTTAATTACTAATAAAAACCCCAAACAAAGTATGTTAAGCACTAATTTTAACAGTCAATATATGCTGTAACCTAATTCATATAATCCAACTGGGGTGATAATGCACCAAAAAGATGAAATTTTTGGGGAAAATACTTTTTTTTTTTTTTTTGATTTTTTAAAAAAATAAAAAATTTTTTTAAAAAATTTAAAAAATTTGTGCAAAATGGATTTCCAAAGTGGAAATCTTTTTTTTTTAATTTCAAAAAAAAAAAAAACAAATGAAAAAATTTTTAAACGCAATATATGCTGAACCCAAACATATTCCCAAATTTTAAATTAAAAAAGATAAAAAATTACAGGAAAAAAGTTTAGTAAAAAAGAAACAAGCCATACGCGCAGTACCAACGTTACTTACCAACTAGCCGCAGGTGCCGTTGCCTGCGCTTGGGTCTGCTGATTCTTCAATTTCCTAAGCTCTTTGGTCGCCCACGTTGCCAAAGTTTTCGTGCGCGACACCCTCGATCTCCTGCCTTGCGCCAACATTTCGTTAATCGGTTCAAGATCTAGAAGTTGCAACATCGGTGGGCCGAAAGCTGTGCAAAGATCTCCTACGATTCCTGAAATTAAAAAAAAGTGTTTATTCATTATGTTTTTGTTTTTTAGGCGTGTTGTTACCAGGTTTCGCTATTAGGTTCATCCAAAACCAGCAACCATAATGAAAAGCGACACAAGACAACATTGAAAAGGGAGAGAGGAAGAGCGAGGAAGAAAGGGGGATAGAGGAAAGAACGTGGGAGAGAGGGAGAAGCAAGAGGTGTGAGGAGGAGGGGGGAGAAGAGAGAGGGGGGGAAAAAGAGGGGAGAGAGAGAAAGGGGGAGACAGGAGAGATAGAGGAGGGAGGGAGTGAGAGGACTAAATTATATTTGGTTTATCTTGGGGTTATCAGCAGTTTTTTATTTTATCTTACCTGCAGCAACAGCGACCGTTCCGTCTGAGTGTTCAGCGTCCTGAGCTACGACGGTAATAAATTGAACTATAAATGGTATTTGAGGCTCTAACAAGGCAACGTCCGGTGATGGTCCGGGTCCATCTCCCTTCAGACCCTGGATGATCCCAGTGTACGCGTCCAGAACGCCCTCGCGAAGTTCGTTGAGGTAATCGACCATGTCGAAGTCGCTGCGGTCAACCTGAAAACAAGGTAAAAATAATATTAGATTTTTTTTGTTAGAAAAAATACAATGCAAAGTTTTGCCGCTGAGGGCTTTTTTGAAAACGTATCGGTTTTAACGGAGCTAAAAAATCACTAAAAAAATCGTTTTAAAGGTTAAACGTAATTCGTCAGCACTGTTGCCAAGTTGTCCTTGCTTTCTGAGATATTTATGAGTAAAAATGCAAGTTACCTTTAAATGCCTACTAAATAGAACTACAAACTCATTTTTTTACCTGTAAACTACAAACCGGGGTAAATATTTTCCCCACGGGATTTTTGCTCTTAAAATCGTTCTGAAAGCAGTAATCTGACTTATGAGTACTCCAATTTTTTCGTTTTTTTATGCCCAAAAATGGTGAAGAGCAAATTCAATTTTATCAAGATTTAGTTGGTTAAAAATTGATTTGAATAGCTATAGGACTAAAAACAGTCAAACTGTCATTTAACAAACATTTATAACTATTTTTCTAAACAACCGATTTTCAAATTTCCAACGGGATTTTAAGAAGGACACTAGGCTTTAAGAAAAAATATACCATCATGATGTTTTGTTAAAAAGTATATTTATTTAGGACTTTCAAACTTTTAAAAAAATTGAGAATCCAATCAATTTATAAATATCCATAAGATATATTTTTTTAAGAATCTATAAATTTAAACGCATGGTACGAAAAGGAATATTTAAATTTTAAAATTCGAATTGTTGCAAAAAATTTGAAGTGTGAGAAAATCTCAAAACCAAGTTTTCCAAACAACGCCATAATTGGTAACAAGTCGGCACGAAAAGGACGAAATTTAAAAACTTTAAATTTTTTTCAAACAATACCCACTTAAACCTTTTTAAAAAAAGGGGAAAACTTTTAAAAATTTCCATGCTATTTATCATCTTCCTCCCCCCTTTTACTAAAAAGAAAAATTCCCCAATGCTGTGCGATATTAGATTAATGTTAAATTGACCAATAAAAAGCCAGGAAAAAATCTTTTTTTATTTGGACCCATCCCGGTACAAATATTAATTGTTTAATTTTGGCCAACCAATCTCCCGTTAAATGAGAAATGTTTTTTTAATCATTTTGTAAGGACTACATAAAAAAAAGGTTGTCATGTCAGACATTTTTTTTAAGTAGGTATTAAAGAAATTACTAGCTAAAAAATCAGATTTAAAATTTTTTTTGCCTTTGAGAAAATAAAGGACGTGCCTTTACCTGTGCTTGCGACGCCTGAGCCAACGTAGCCAGGACGACATCCAGGTACTTCTTGAATTCGGGTCCTATACTGAGCACTATATCTCCGAACACCGACAAGATCTGCGGCTTCACGCTCCGATGAACCGTGGGCTCTCCCAAGTTCTCCAACAAAAGAGTCATGATCTCGTCGCAGTAAGGTAGCGCTTTGAATTTCAGAGCTCTGAAGATGTCGCCGGTAAGGCCCACCGCAGTACCGCACACCTGATACTCCTGATGGTTCTTCAATCCCAAATACAAGAACGGCTTGAAAGCATCCATGTACTTCAGGAAGTTTTCTCCGAGTACTTCCACTAGAGTCGACACGGCCATAAGAGCATCTTCTTGGACTCCTCCGCTCTTGTTGGAGTTAAACATGGTTAATAGGGCCGTCATGACGGCGTCTGAGATTTGGGGTGCATCTTCAGGTACCACTTTGCGTAGGACCGACTGCAAGGTGCCGCACAGAAGAGACTGTAGGTCGTTGAATTGTGAGCGATCGCTGTGGCTGCTGATGTGAGATTCCATCTGCAACACCTGCTGTAATCTCTCCAGGATGACCATGGTGGTCTTTTGCACGGTAACGTAACAGTCTTTGGGAGAGTTTTTGACCATTTCCATGAGGGCTTCGTAGGCGGCTGGTCGGAGGTTTGCTTGCGCTCCATCAGGTCTGTCTGTAGTTTCTAATAATCTGAAATATACAAAAAAAAATTTATTACAAAAATGATTTAGATTTTGCTATGGAGAACCTGCGTGACCTTGGTGATTATACATCAGCGCTCATGGTGGCAAAATTTAGCATTTATATTGTGAGACAAATTAAATTTTATACTGCTCGCTATAGCAATTATAAATTAATTATTAAAATAAGAAATGTCAAACATTGTAATTATAAAGAGCGGGTTTCAAAAAATAAATGTCCTGGATTTATGAGTACCATCTGGGCTGAAAAAATTGTAAAATTAATATCCATAATATATATACAGTGTGTACATAATGCACCTAACAAATTCATTATTTGCTTCAGCAAAAAAAAAATTCCTTGAACACATAAATGATATTTTTAAATTGCTAATTTTTTGACAAAAATATAAATATACAGGGTGACTCATGAAGTAGATATTACGTTATCGAAGATTTTTTTTAAATGGAGACCCAATATTTTATTGGAGATTTATGATATCCAAGAAGAGCTATTTTTGAAAACATAAAACACTTATGGTTTTAGATGGCAGTTTCATGGTAACAGGGTGGTAAAAATCGTATACATAATGTATAGAACAAATTTAATATTTGGTAAAGCAAAAAAAACAACAGTAATAATTTTGTATTGGGCATTTTTTTAGATGTAATAAAAATATACAGGGTGTCTCGTGTAGTAGATAATATGATGTCATAGACGATTTTTTTAAATTCAAACCCTCATAATTTATTGCAGATTTATAACCTCCAAAAGAAGCTGATTTTAATGAAAGTAAAGTCTATATGTTTTAATTACAAAGGCGGAAGGACCACGGTCGATAGCCTTTTGAATTATTATATTATTGTATATTATAGTAATTCAATAAATAACATTAAGTAAGTAAGTAAGTAAAAGCGTCTCAAAATTTTTGGTCAATGATTTCAAAACACAAAGTACGACTTACCTTTGTACTATAAATTCGAAATACTGAGAGAGACAATAAGTTTCGGGAGCAGTGTCGTCACCGGTTGTCTCACTTGCAGCCGCTTCAAACGCAGCCTCAGCTAAACCTAAAGTATAAAAAAACATAGTTACTACATACATTTTTTAACTAAAAAAACTAATTTATATAAAAATTGTTTTAAATTCTTCAACTAAAAAAAATACTTTTTGTTCCTACCAAACCTGACAAAAACGAAAATTACCTGTAAACGCCCAACACACATTTGCGGCCACTCTGGGTTCAGCTTTTAAGCCTGTTATCAGACTTTCCAGGAGCGGCTTCAAGAATGTCTCGTTAATGGCAGCCTCCGGAATAATTTCGCATATTCTGCCAAAGGTCCACGCAGCTGTGTCGCGAACCTAGAAAAAACAATGATTAAAAAAAGGTTCCAAAAATCTCAAATTTGGGTACTTATGACCCTTGAAAAATATATATAAAAAAAGAATCAAATATAAAACATGTTTATTTTTATTCTTTATACAATAGTTAATAATATTCCTTATTGGGATTTAAAAAAATTTAATTGTGTATAACTGTTTTTCGATTGAAGCATGATCTAAATTTGGTAATTTCTCGGAAAGTATTTTTTACGGCTTGATCTACTGTGCAATAGAAGTCTATGAATTAATTATTCAAAAAATCGGAATGCAAACAGTGTAACCATTAACAAGAGTATTTATCATATCTGCGGTCTTAATTTATAAATTTATAAATATTAAATTTTATTAAATATTTAAATTTTTTTATTTTGGAATTATGTTAAAAAAGTAATTTTTTATTTGGGAGGGAAAAATTCTGTAAATAATTTTTGTCTTACCATAACACTATTGTCATACATCAGCTCTATAAGGGTCGGCATGGCTTGCTCAACTAAAGGTTTCAAAGTGGAATTTTCTAAACCGCCCAATATCGATCCAAAGGCCATGAGAGAAGCGTCTCTGAATCGCCAATTGTCCGATTTAATATTATCTGAAAAAAAAAACGTAAAGAATATCAAATACATATCAAACATAGGAAGTGGGGTTTATTACAGGCAGAGCTGTCAAAGTATTTAAATAGTACTTAAAGTACAAGTACCAAGTTTTCATTAAAATTACTTCATTATAAATTTTAAAAAGTACTTAATCAAAATATTTTACTTGAAGTAAATCCAAGTATTGAAGAAAAACCAAGTACTTGAATAAAAAAAATCTTGAAGTAAAACAAAGTACTTGAAGAAAACAAAGTACTTGAAGAACAAAATTAAAACCAAATACTTAAGTACTAAAAAGAACTTGAAGTAATTAAAATCTTCAAGTAAAACAAATTATACCTGAGTAGTATTTTTTGTAAGTGAGTTAGGGTTTATTCTCAAAACGGGGTTTTCCAACAATTCCTAAAAGCTTTAAGGACTAAGCGCTATCACTGGAAAGTAGGAGTCTTAAAAACTATAGTTAGGAAAACAAGTAGGGTTGCAAAATGTCCCGTTTTAAGTGGGATCTTAGCATCCGATGTCCGAAATAATGTTAAATTTGTATGTTTTGGAACAGGCCACAATGCCGTACTCGGGTGAGCCTTGGGCCTTAAACATTATGGGAAATATTGGGTTTTTCAAAATGGTTTTTTTCCCCGTGGTTGCCAACGGGTTGCGTTGGCACTTGTTGGCATCCGAACATTTTGTCAAAAGCGAGTGTTTTCATATGGGTGTCCAGCAGGTGGGCACCAAAAATATTCTTGGGAAATATTTTTTTCCCATTAACACAAAAATCAAGTCAGAACAACCTAACTTCAATTTTGATGACGTTTCCATTTTATTAGTGGAAATTTTGTTTAAGTTGCCTATTAAAATATAGGGGTTTTCGTTCAAATGAAGGTAATAATGAAGCATTCCAATCGAAATAGTTGGGGAACCGCTCCATCAAAGCAATCGCACCAATAGAATATTCTTTAACTGTTACGTTTTGACATTTTGGGGGCGATTTGGAAAGTGTTTGTATCCTGAATGCATTTGATAATAAAATTGTCATGAAAAATGGCTGTTAGTATTCATTATTAAATATAACAAATTGGGTATCAAAATAAAGGATTTTTATAAGGATTGATTTGAAAAAAAAAAAAAGTTTAAATATCAGTGATGGTTACACTTGTCTTGCTGTTGGATCCAATTCAAATAAGCGCTGTAATGCAATACAATAGAAACAGCAGCGGTTGCGCGTTTTTTGTTTTAACTTTTTGTCGAATATTTAAGGCGTGTAAATTCAGTACTTGGTTGATTTTTTACTTAAGTACTTTTTATTTACTTAAGTATTTTTTTACTTCAATACTTTTTTATTGAAGTACTTTTTTACTTAAAGTACTTTTTTTTTTGAAGTACATTTTTACTTCAAGTATTAAAAAATACTTCAAGAATTTACTTGCTCAAATCAAGTAAAAATCCAAGTATCTTCATAAAAAATAATAAGTACAAGTACAAGTACCTCCTAATAAAAAGTACTTGAAGTAAAATACTTGAAGTACAAAAAAGTACTTTAAGTAAAATTTTACTTAAAGTACTTCAAGATTTGACAGCTCTGATTACAGGTAGGGTTTCTAATTGTCGGGATCGGGGTCCCGTTTTGAAGTCTTGGGATTAAAAACCAAATACCCGGTATCTTGAGATTGACGCTAATAATATTTTTATTAAAAAAATCTAACATTAGCAATGGCAAATAAAAATCACAAAAATAAACATTTCTATCCAGTTACGTATTACAGAATAGATAAGTAAAAAATCAAGCCACACTTAAAACTTTTCAAAAAAGCAAAAACACAATCTTTTTTACGTTTTTCCTCGTAAAAATAAATAGATCCCTAAAGGGGTAATCTATGAAAGTTTAAAAAATCGAAACATTTTTTTTTTCATATTTCGATAGTTAGATATCCATAAAAATCTCCTTAAAAGGATTTTTAAAATTTGAATTATTTTAAAAGTTATAGCTAAAGTTGTTGTTCGCCACAATGAAGCTGGAATCGTTAAGTTAAAACTTTAAATGGGTTTTCCCCAAAACTACTTTTTTCGAAATGTTTGTCACAAAATCTCAAGTTCTAATTGACTGATTTTCTTGAAAAAGGTTATGCCCAAAAAAAAATTTTTATTTTTTCATTTTTTTTTTTTTTTTTGGTTTCTGTCATAATGATATTTGTACTGATAAAAAATCTACCATTTTTTTAATTTTCAAAGAGAGGGAATCGTGACAAGATGGACAACTTTGTGAAATATATATATTTTTCTTGATTTTTTTTTGTGAATTCTTAAAATAAAATTAAATAAATGATAAAAAAAATGGATAGCCAAAATATATACTGTTTTTTTATCGACCAATAAAAAATTCCCGAAATTCGGGCTTCTAGACTTGTAAAATATATTTACCTTTAATGAAAGGCAGCACGTGGGGCACAATTTCATCTTCGCAGCACGTCGCCAGCAACATGAGGCACACGCCGGCCGCTTTGCTCGGGTTCCAATCGTCTTCGTCGTCTAGTTCTTCCTGTTTGGTTAGTTTCTGTAGTAGAATCGGTACGATGAATTGGAGGGCACCTTTGGCATAATGACGAGAGACTCTATACGAACAAAAGGGGCTTATTAGAAACGCTGATTGCATATTAAGTAGTAGCTAAAAGTTGGTTTTGCTGTCAAAAAATGTCCCTGAGTCGGATTTACAGATACAAAAAGAATTACATGGTCCCAGTATTTATACACTGACGGGTATACGCCCGGCCGTCGTCTTGTGACATACATGTTTCTGTATAATTAAGAGGTTAAGAAAGACGATTCAAAAGTACCATGTTAAAACTTATTGAATCGATTATAAGAACTCTCATCAGTATCTATTATACGTGTCCAAGATAAGGAGGGCCAGTATGGGGATATCCAAAACGTTAAGAGATAGGTTGTAAAATTGAAGTTATATTTTATACTTCCAGAAATATGGCAGAAAAACTAAAACTCCCGATTTTCGTTTTTATTTTACGAGTTTATTTCAAAAGTTTAAAAAAAAACTAAAAATGCATTCTCAATGGAACATTTTGCGCCTCATCTATTGGCGAAGTAAAAAATTTCTTACGACGTTTCGTTTTTGCTAAGCCATCATCAACTTTATTTTTTTAAATACGGCCCTCGATTGTTAATTGCATTTTTTTAAAGAATGTTTAATCCCAATTAATAATTAAATAAACACCTTTTTCATAAGTGACAATGAGTTAGACAAGGACTGCACATGATTTCCTATAGGGGCGTTCCATATTTGTTAAATAAATATTAAGTGTTATACATTTTTGTAATTGGGATAATAAGAGGTTCAAAAAAATCAATAAAAAGTCCAGGGCCGTATTTAAAAAAATAAAGTTGATGATGGTTCAACGAAAAGAAACGTCGTAAGAAATTTTTGACTTCGCCAATAGATGAAGAGCAAAAAGTTCCAATGTGAATGTGTATTTGGAATTTTTCTAACCTTTGAAATAAACTTGTAAAAAAATAAAAACGAAAATCGAAAATTTCAGTTTTTTCGCCATATTTCCGAACGGTATAAATTTTTTAAAAAATCCTAAGACAGTGCCTCTAGTGATACAACTACCTTAAACAGATAATCTATAAGAAACATTTATGTCGCAAACATAGTGGTAGAGCCTTTAGCTTTACAAAGGACCAAAAAGAAAATTAGTTAAAATTTCAGATATTACAAATACTTTTTTTTAAAGGTATACAATCCCCTTACACTAAAAGCTGTATTTCCAGTCTCTGTGCATAACAAAAATTATTTACAATAAATTAAATATTATTTTGGATTTCTTTCATACATACACTGTGTTGGCACTATTGGAAGTCAGCCAAAAAAGGCCTCTGAAAAATAAACAAATCAGGAATTAGAGCAAACAGTTCTTGCTGTCGATTTTTTTTTAATAAAAAAAAATCGACTTTTTAACACAGAGACCAGTAATACGGAAAGCAAGGAAAAACTTTACCTTGAAGGTGGCCTGCCAGCTTCTTGAGCCTCAGTGTCTTCTATCGCCAAATCGACCTCCTCATCACTGACATTAGACCAAAATTCAATACCCTAACGAATAAAAAAACACATTTAACAAATAAACTCCATTTTTATACAGTATGTGCCGAAAAATTTGCTCCATATGAGAAACGAAAACAAGTGTTCCACATTCAATAAAAAAAAATTTTTTGGTGCAGATTTTTTCGCTCACAGTGTATGTATTGGGAATCATTTAAGTTTCGTACCTGCAACGCTACTGCATCGTTTTCTGATTTCATAGCTTCTAAGGTGATAGGGAACAGTGCTGGACCCATGTATGGTTCCATATATTGGTAGTATAATGACATAATTTTTACCAGACATTCAAGAGCTGTCACCTATAAGAGAAGACCGGTATAAATATAAAATTATAAAAGTTACAGTTAATAACTTAAAATCTAAACAGAAAAATAATGGTCTTATGAGTTAATAAAAATAATTTCCAGGAGTAAGACGGAAAGATAGACCTGACTGTCTAACAATGGTGCACAAGTCTTCAAACTATGTTATTAATTTATTAATTTTTTTGAACTTATAGTTGTTTATCAAATCTCGTAAAATAGTGCATTTGAAAAACTTTCCTTACAAGGTTTATTCAAAAAGAAAAATATTATAAAATTCCTTTAAACAAAGTTAAAGTATTTGAATACCCTTATTGATTTGTCTAAAACTGTGACCAAAATCGAGAAAAAATGATACAAACAAAATAGAAAGCGCTAAACTAGTGATTTTGTAACTTTTTTTAATCCTATAGTTTTAAATTAAACCCTGTAAAATGGTGCTTTTAAACTACTACCCTCACAAGGTTTATTCAAAGGGTAAAATTTATAAAATTCCTTTAAACGAGTTAAAATATTTTAATCCCCTCAGGTGTCGACGCATATGATCGTCTCTAGTGATTTATCTTAAACTGTGAGCCAAATTGAGAAAAAAAATATACAGAGAAAATAGAAAGCGCTAAACTTATATTGGTTTTACAACTTTTTTTTGATCCTATGAACTACATCTCTTACAAGTAATATTTATTTAATTCCTATAAACAACTGAATCTCCCTAGGTGCCGCGGCATACGATTGTCTTCATTTATTTGCCTAAATTGTGACCAAAATAATAATAAAAAAAAATCCAAGAAAATAGGGCGCGCTAAACCTCTAGTCATTTTACAACTTCTTTTTGATCCTATAGTTTTGAATCATACCCTGTTAAATAGTGCATTTGAACTACCTCTCTTACAAAGGTAACGTTTTTTAAAAACCTTAAACAATGTTAAGGTATTGAAATCCTCTTAGGTGTAGCCGAATATGATCATATTATTTGCCCAAAATTGTGACCAAAATTTAGAACAAAATATTCCAACCAAATAGGGAGCGCTTCCTCAAACAACTTTTAAATATTTGAGTCCCTTCAGGTGCTCAAAATTGGGGCGCTAAACTTCTAGTGACTTAACAACTTTCTATTGATCCTATAGTTTGGAATCATACCCTGTAAAATGGTGCATTTGAACTACCTTTCTTACAAGATTTTTGTTTAAAAGGTAACATATTAAAAAACTTAAACAACCTTAAAATATTGAAACCCTCTTAGGTGTCACCGAATATGATCATATTATTTGCCCAATATTGTGACCAAAATCCGGAAGAAAATATTCCAACAAAATAGGGAGCGCTTCCTTTAAACAACTTTTAAATATTTGAGTCCCGTCAGGTGCTCAAAATTGGGGCGCTAAACTTCTAGTGACTTAACAACTTTCTATTGATCCTATAGGTTGGAATCATACCCTGTAAAATGGTGCATTTGAACTACCTTTCTTACAAGATTTTTTTCAAAAGGTAACGTATTAAAAAACTTAAACAACGTTAAAATATTGAAACCCTCTTAGGTGTCGCCGAATATGATCATATTATTTGCCCAATATTGTGACCAAAATCGAAAAATTTCAATTAAATAGGGCGCTTCTTTACACATGTTAAATATAATCCAATCAGTGCTATATAGGTACTTCCTAAAACAAAACCAAGAAATATACCTTAACATGGTTTGAAATACCTCTTACAGTTCATTCAAAAATATTCTAATTTAAAAGAAAAACTTATTAAACCTTAAAAGTCATAGTTTTAGAAAACAAAAAAATTAAATTTAAGTTTTTACACAATGTTATAATATAAAAGTCCAGTGCAGTGCCAACAATTTTTGGGGCAATAAAAGGAAAAACCTGATTGCCACACTAAGTTAATATATCCTGTAAGTATTTCATTTTTTTACATCTTGTTCTGAAATAAATATAGAAATATAACGTAATGATATTAAGTTCTTTGTGTCTTCCTAAATCATGATGTAGTTTTGCCATGTGGCTAAGATCGAAATTTGCTAGGTAAATTCAAGGAGTTAAAGAGCCCATAATGCGCAATTCAGTGATTACACTTTGTTCCTGTTCCTCATACCATGAACAATGGCGGTTAGAATGTCGTTTGATTGGGAGACAAGAACATCTGAGTCAATTTCCTATAATAATAACAAAAAATTCATCACTGTCAGATAATCGACATTTTCAGTGCATTTTAGAATTATTTTAAAATGTGATGTTCATTTCAGTACCTTGTGCGCATCAAATGAAATACTTTGGGCAATGGATTTCTCAAAAAACGTTTATTTATTAATAATAATAATACTATTACTTTAATTTCATATAAGTTTATACATCTTATCGACAAAGTAGAATAAAATTAAACTATGATAACAAAGAATAATAATAAATTATATGATATTATGAGGAAAAAGAGAATATAATGACTCTATGCAATTAATCTATTCTAAATTTTCTTCAAAGCATTCAGACCAATACCTTATAAGCCTTTCCCAACAATAGGTTTTTGACAGAAAATTTGAATTCATGAAAACCTATATTTTTAATACTAGGGTGAATGATAAAACATTTTTTTGGTAATTGTGTAGAATCGCGGCTCCACTTTTTTGGGATGTATATTCAACATGATTAAATTTTTTTGAGTTGTTAAATATTTTTATTCTTAACCCTAGAACTACAAACCGGGTTAGATACCTACCTCAGGTAAATTTTGATAAGTAAATAATAATAAGTAAAATGGTAACTGTACTTTATTACGAATATTTTTTATATCTGTTAAATTTATCTTTTTTTTTCATATTTTCCATAATAGAAACAGAAATAGATTCTTGAAAACCAATGTTTAATGGATATTTATTTGATTTTTCCATTAATCAGATTCTCAATTTGATCCAAATAAATACTTTTTTAGCAAAACATTATGATGGTATATTTTTTCCTAAAGCCTTATGTGTCCTCTTTGAAATCCTGTCAAAAATTTGAAAATCGGCAGCAGTTTAAGGTGGTTTGAATCTTATCTGAATAATAGAGTACAGTCTGTTTCTTATAAAAATTCAGTATCTGGTCGAGAGGTATTAAAATGTGGTGTGCCTTAGGGGTCAGTTTTGGGTTCCATTCTGTTCTTGCTCTATATCAATGACATAGCAAAGCTACCTATTTCAGGGCAATTTACGTTATTTGCAGATGACGCAACTATTTGGTGGAGGGGTGCAAATGGGCAAGACCTGGGTAACAATATTAACCGTGATTTGTCATTGGTGAAAATGTGGTGTGATTCAAACAAATTGTGCTTTAATATTTCTAAAACCAATGTTATGTATTTTAAATGTAATGTATATTCTGTGTATTTAGACAACACTTAACTAAATAATTCAACTGAAAACAAATTTCTAGGATTGTTCATTGATAATAAGCTCAAGTTTGAAAGCCATATTAAACACCTTAACAAAAAGCTGTCTTCAAATTGTTTCGCTCTGAGGATAATTTCAAATAACTTAATAAAAATGCATCAAGACAAGTGTATTTTGCATTAATAGAATCCCATTTACGTTATGGCATATGTTTCTGGGGTTCTTGTGCTAAACAGCTAATGCATACAGTATTTGTACTGCAAAAACGGGCACTTAGGTATATGCATAAAGCCAGACCAAGAGACTCATGCAAACCTCTTTTTATATCAAGCAGTATTTTGACATTACCTTCTTTATTTATTCTTGAAACTGTATCTCTAATACACAAAAAATATAGGAACACTTTAGGAAGGATATTTAAGATAATTACAACATACAGTTTTTCAGGAAAAAAAATTTATTAAAGAATCATTTAAAGTCTTAATCACTTTTTTTTTTTTTTCATTTTTACATGTACAATTTATTTTGAAGTCAAACATACAAACTAAATTTCACTGCCCATACCAAGATCTTCTCAAGTTCATGACTCGATTGTCTTTAATGGGCGACAGCTTTTTAATCATTTGCCTGGTCGTGTGAGAAAGATCTACGATGGTAGAATATTTAGGCGTGAAGTAAAGAAATTGCTTGTTGCGAGAGCCAATTATGATGTTCGGGAATATTTTGACGAGCAATTTAAACACTATCTGAGTATTGCGATTTTCGGCCTTTGAATATTAGTTTTTTTTGAGGGACAATTTTAACAACATTTAAGGACTGTGGTTGTTGGTTTAATGCTTTAATAATAGCGGTAAGTCGACTTATCTAACTTATTCTGACTGTATATATGGGCATTTATTTATTTAAATGATTTTTATTGTTATCTGTTATGTTTCATAGTTTTATTTTAATTTTAAATGTTTGATGAATGACATATCACTATTTTATTTAATTTTATTTTATGACATTTGTATATAACTTAACATGTTTATTTTTTATGATTATGTTTATTTTACATGCGATTTTATTTGTGATATCTTATTTGTATAAGCTTTTTACACGTTTATTTATTGAATGCTAGTAAAAGTTTTTTTTCAGCTTTGTCAAATTTATCAAACTGCTCTTTTTTGCAAGAAAAACACTGAATATAATAGATACTGATAGGAATTTCCCGAAAAAAAATGCAATATCTTATAATTAATTTAATTAAAGCAAAAATAGATTTCAAAATGGAAAATTATTCTAACTATATGTAGATGCAAGTTTACTACATAATTTTTCTATAAATTCTTTGAAATTCAGTTTGACATTACCATAAATTCCTAAAAATTTAGTACACAAAGAGTATTTTATATTTTCATCATTGAAAAATATGTTGATGATTTGATTTTAAAAATATAATTTTTAAATACATTATTAAAAGAATTTGTATTTTTGTTATTCCATAAAATAGTTGTATCATCCGCAAACATTGAAAATTTTCTTTAATATCAAGTAAAACTAAATCATTTATATGCAATCCCAAATAAAACGAACCTACGAATCAGAACCCTTAGGGAAAACGACAATTTAACACTTTTAACATTAAAGTATAAAAATTTGTTTAGCTTAAAGTAAACTTTTGAACAAATTTTAAAACAAAATTAAATCTAAGTTCTTTTAATAGCTGCTAAATGGGCATAAAAAAATAGTTGTAGAAATTTGTGCATCAAAAACTAAATAATTTAAAAGGACATTTTATTTCCAATTAAACTATTTTTTAAAATTTATTACAAAATTTTTTGGTTCAAGCGTTTTTTTTCACAGGACATTGACACATTTTCGGTCGCATAAGGTATTTCGAGGCGGAATATGGAATGGGCCCCTTGGGCGGCTGAAGAATTTTATGCAAGGTCCGTAAAATAATGAACCTGATTAGTGGGACGTTGCCTTGGATTTTTTTTTAAATGTTTTGTGTGTTTTTATTAAAACTATTTACAAACTTATATTAAAAACTCTAAAATGGTTTGAATGTGTTTTGTGTAAAAAAATTTGGGCTATTTAAAGAAGATGTGTCTTTTCATAGGTAAGTTAGGTTCTGTTTGATAGGCGATGTTTTTACCAAGGTCAGTGGCGTAGATTTACAATAGCCTGAAGGAAAGTATCTAGACCAAAGGTTATTTAGATTTTCTTGTTTTATTATTTTTATTAGAATATTATCGAATTTATTAGTTTGTGAGTAAGTTTATAATATTGTGGGAAAATTATACATTATACAAAAGGATCTTCTAATATTTAAGGTTTCTCAGATTCAATAACAAGAAACATTTGGTTTTCTCTTGTGGGAATTGAAGAGGGACAACATTTCCCAAGCACCCTGTGCTATGGGGTCAGAATTTTGATCCACAGGAGATTTTGGTTAAGGTAAACAATAGTAAATATTTAAGGCCTGAGCCATCCCAAAAATTTTACATCATATATTTGACAATCAATTGTTGATGGAAGGTAATTATTATAGACTAATACATTCAAATTATTGTTAACGTTGTTTTGTATATTTAGAATCTTGTAAAGTTTGGTTCTTGATTTAAAACACATCATTTTTTTGATGTGGTCTATCTAATAACGTTTGAGCTTTTATGTTTAAAACAAGTACATCTTTTTTAACTATTCATTTTTTAACTTAATTAATATAACTGTATTTTTTGCTCTGACTCCTTTACTTGAGACTTAGGAAAGTGAAATATGTAATTAATATGGTCTTACAAAATCAGCAAAAATTTTCTAAAGGTTTTTTTTTTTTTTTAATTTAATTAACTTTAGATAAGACATATCCATGGATAATTTGTATGATTTATCGAAAATTTGACCACAAAAAAGGGGCTGCAATCAATTTGGTGTCCCCAAAATATATTTTTAAAAAAAGCCAATACAATTTTTTTTTGAAATTTTGAAAGATAATTTCTTTATTTTAGATTTTCTGAAAAAAAAAAACAAATTTGAACTAAAAAAGTCACGTGATCATCCCCACAGGGTGCCACAGATTCAAGTACATGCATGGGGATCTTGGAACCGGAAGAGATACAAAGTCGTTAAATTATTGAAAAGTTGCTCCATTTAGGTGCCTAACAACATGCCGTTTAGAAAGTTGTAAAATTCCGAGTACTTCCGGTGAATCCGGAAAAAAACCGAAATTTGCCGATTTCGTTTTTATTTTTTTTTGACGTTATTTAAAGAGTAAGGAAAAAAAAAACATTTTTTCATGGCCACTCTACAAAACAGCGTTTTGGAAAAATTTTTGGTACGACGTTTCGTTTTCGTTAAACCATCATCAACTTTATTATTTTAATACGCACTCAAAAATTTATATCTAATCGGAAATTTCCTTGATCAACTTTAAATTTTTCTTTTTCCTTTTCCCTTTTTATGATTTTATTGATAATGTCTGGGACAAAACAAAGTGTCACTTATGAATGAAATTTAAGGGCTTTTTTTTTCTTTCGCCCGAGTTTATATGTATTAATAATAAGGGTCCAGAATAAACATTAGGACAAATTATATTCCTTTTAACATTAGATTATTTATAAGTACAATTTGTGATCTTTCTTTAAAAGATAAGACTTGGACCAATTTATAAAGACACCACAAAATCCATAAATCTCAAGTTCTTTTAAGTAGCTGCTAAATCACCATCAAAAAGGTATTTGTAGACATTCCGTGTACATCACACAAAAACTAACAATGACAAATAAAAGGTATCATGTAAATTATTACCAATTAAAGATGACTATTGAGGGATTCGTTACAATTTTCACTTACCGAGCAAATGTATCCTATGGTCTCCAACGTTGCTTCTTTCTGCATTTCTGAGGTAGCATTGACGACATTGTTAACTAAGGTCGCGATAAGGTCCGGCCATTGTCTCTGAGGCAGCTCTGTAACTGCGATATAGGCAACACATTGGGCGGCTGAAGATGGGCGGTTGGTTTCCAGTGCCGAGTGCTCCAACAACCTAATCAAAAGAAAAAAAAATGAAATACTATTAATTAATAAAAAAACCCTCTTAAACTTAAATTACTACAGAACCCTAGTACTTGATAGCAAACCCTTTGCTAGCGATCACAGCCCTGCATCTCCTAGGCATGGGCTCTATTAGATGTTGGCATTGTTCTAAAGTTATGGATTTCCATGCTGTCTTTGCTTCCGTCTTAGGACCTTTTAAATTTTGAATCTTTTTGTTCTCCAACAGCCTCTTTACGTCACTCCACAGGTTTTCAATAGGACTGAGATCAGGGCGAGATGAAGGCCACTCAATCACATCTACAAGATTATCCCGAACCATTTTTTCTGACTTAGCTGTGTGCTTTGGGTCATTATCTTGTTAAAAGACCCAAGTCAGAAGCAAATTGTCATCAGCAAAAGGAAGCATGATGTCTTGTAAATTGGATATTTATTTATAGTGGTCAAGGATGCCATCAATTTTGAGTAATGGACCAATACCTCGCCAGGAAAAGCATTCCCACAGCTTTATATTTCCACTACGATGTTTTGCCGTGATTGTTGTATATCTAGGATCGTTTTCTAAATACCTCGGCCTTCTAATAAATATACTTCCATCACTGCCAATATACTTATTTTAGTTTTCCAGTCATTAACAGTCCAAATAATATGATCAGCAGCTAATTTCAACCTTGCCTGGCGATTTTTCTTTGTCAAGTGATTTTTTTTCCGGGATACCGACCAAACAACTCATTTAGACGTCGTCCAATAGTGCGGGTAGATATTCTTACGTCTGAGGAAAGTTTTTTTTTTATATTGAGAAGAGAGAAATGGTCCTTCTTAACCATCCTAATGATCAGTTTTTTTGCTTGTTTTTCGAGGTCTTTTCTTCCGCAAACGTTTTCATGTGTGCCATAATCTTTTATGTGTTTTAGTGCGTAAAAAACATTTTTTTTTAACTAATAAGTGATCAGCTATTTTACTGTAACTCCAACCTCTATGCCTTAGCCCAAAAATCATTTTACATGTAGTAGGATCACATTTTTTTTACCCATTTTAAACAATAAACGAAAGTTCGCGGCCTTGATAAGGAAGAAACTCTTGCCACCAGAGAGTTTGAGAGATACTGCATAGTTTATTTATAGTCCTTTCTAATCATGTGCCTATCTGCATTTTCAATTTGATTTTTATTCAAAAATTTTCTTGTTAGTACCACAGCCTAATCTTTTAGAATTTATAATAGCAAAAATATAATGATAAAAAATGTTGGGTTTGACTTTATCTGATTTAATACTTACATTCTTTTTAATATAACTTCTAATATCCTCAGGAAATCCAAGCCACCTCTGTTGGTACTGCACCTTGACATTTGCATCTTTGGCTGTGAGTTGGTTCTTGAGCTGCAAACCCGCAGCCATGCGGGCAACGGGGCTGTTCCCGCCATGCCTCAAGATGTCCGAGAGGGTCTTGATGAAGCCTAAGAGGTTTGTTGAAGCGGCTTGCTCCAGAAAAGAGGAGGCCTGTTCCTGATCATTTTTGTCTGAAATAGAACAGCGAGAATAACTAAAAATAGTCTAATAAATAAATCTATTTTATATGCTTTTATATTATATTTAGTCTTTAGTCCAGTGACTAAAGACCTGAAAGTACCCAAAGATGTAAATAAATCTGTACAGTTTTCATTTGTGGCGCAATTCTTAGGTCTTCGCGGATGCTTTCGAGCGAGAAGAAGTTAATCACGATTCCGACGTGGAAGCCCGCTAAAAATGGCAACCCAAAGTCCCAAAAATGAGTTTCCCGCGAATATCTGCCAAAATATGCGAATTAGAGAATTTTTGTTTAGACAAAAAATGAAGATCACCTCGAAATCTACAAAAATGGTCCTTACCATTTTTTCCGGAACACCAATATTTTTCGCAAAAACGGCCATCGAAAAATCCATAACATAGATTTTCTAGAATTTCGGAAACGGCTAAAAAATGCAGATGGGCAAAACAATTTTTTATCAAAACGCAAGAAAGATGGTGAAGGAAATTTTCTGGGATCATTAAACACTTGCTAAGGTTTCATTATAAAAAGGAAATGTTAATAACAAACCATTTTTTCAAAAAATATCAATAAATTAATGAGATACTCTCAAAATATTGTGAAAAAAAAACTTTGAACCTTTTTTTAAAATATTCTAGAAAAATCAGAATGGACCCAAACTCATATGCAATGATCCGCTCGCTTATAAGTGAATCTAGTGTTTTAACGCCTCGGAAAAGAACTTTTTTTTTCGGTTTTTATCCAAAGGATTGGAAAAAAACCAAAATATGGAAAAATTCTAGTTTCAATTATATTTTAATATTTATTAACAAAATTTTTACAAAAGTTAACAAAACATTATTAAACACTGTAAAATAAGTAAAGCATCACATAAACATCAATTTAAAAATTTAAAAACAAAGTCTTAATGATTAAAAACGTCATAAAACACATAAACACACCTAAAACTTATTCAAATTTTTCGTTATCACCCTCAGAACTAAAGATTAAGGCTTTTTAGCTGTAATTATGTATAAATATGTATTTAAAAAATACAGTTCATCACAGGTTAATCGCCCAAATAGTACAACATAAAAAAGTAAAACGAGGGTAGGTCTTTTAAGGGTATGCTCAGCGCAAGCGCGTCCGCCATGTTTAAAAGGCGGCAATTTGAAAGTTTCGGGCACTTTTTATAAATATGGCTGGGCATCAAGCATTATCACCTCTAATATCAATGCAATTAAAAGAAAAAATATATGTAGGTGCTTCATTAGTGCATCCTACCGTAGAAGCCCACAATTGTGTTCAGTTACGACGATGGTTAAAGTGCCATTGTCGTCCTCAAGGAGGAAATAAAGCCGAATTAGAGCAAAAAAGTTTTCCAAAGCCCCATTATGCGAGGCATTGCGATAGTTGAAACACTCAATGCTGAGCATTGTTCCGCATAATGCGCTCTTGTGCCGTAATTGAAAAACACCCTAAGATTTTCGCGAAATGCCCTGAAGGAGGCGACATCCATGATCAATCTTCGGCATTCAAAACTCAGTGAGCCAGTGTTGCCAACGTAGGTGTTTTTTCACCATTTAGGCTACTCAGAACGAGAATCGGCGACGAAAAAATCTAAAAGGCGACTGGTCGCCTATTAGGCTACTTCAGAGACATGTTATTTAAATAAGCCGAATCGCGAATAAAGAAAAAAAATGCAATATATACAGTAAAAATGTGTGTATGTGTAATGTAGGTACAATTTGATATAGACATGGTCACCCTATTTGTTTATGATTCGTTCGTTTCGGGGAATACCCTGAATAAGTCTTAGCTACGTACATACGTAATCAAATTTAAAATGCAATATAGTTAGTTATATGTATTCTCATTGTGAATAATGACTACTTACTGCAGTTAGTTAGGAGAAATTCCACTTATTTATTGTCACTTTTGCTTTGTACAATTTCACCTGTGCGATTATAGTTGTTTTGTAGAGTTTCAAAGCTATTTTACTTTAATTAGTGTTTCGTTTCTATGAAAAATGGGTAAACACGGTAAATATGTAAAACATTATTGTGATGAGTGGGAAAAACTACCAGCATTAAAAGTATACAAGTGCTAAAAATGAAAAATGCTGGTGGAAACCCGAATGTAAGAGGTATGTGTTGCAACAACTTTCAACCAAGCGATCACATGGTTAGTTTACACGCTGATCTGGCGCCATTACTAACACAGCAACTATACCTAATACCGCTGACGATGGCCAAAGTCTTGTTAATGCCTTATTATTGCTAGCAGAAGAAGAATCAAAATAATCTTAATCTTTATTATGTTTCTTTTATATAAACGTTATATTCTTTCTTTGTAATAATCCTAATCTTTATTTATTTTTTATTTTTGTTTTTAAAATGCTACCCATTTACTTACTTTACTTTCTTTTAAGATAGCTACATTATGGTGTTTTATATTATATAATAACTTATGTGAGTCAAATTTTACTCAACTTAAGCTTTTATGTATAGTTTTATAGGTTTTAGCAATAAAGGGTAGTTTTCACCCCTAAAAAATAAAGAGCACCCATCGGCATAATATAGATTTTGAAGTTAAGCTTGATCCCAAATTTTTTATGCAAATCTAGTTTTCAGACTGTCGATATTCAATTATAATAGATAATTCTTTATTTCAATTGTTTTTAAAATGCATAAATTTAATGGAATGGCAAATTAATTTGTTGAAAATTTAAGGTTTGCTTACATAAGAGTTTTCGGGATAAAAGTCATTTTACATCGCAATTATTTGTAAATAAGGTGCCCGAAAAACACCGCGAAAGTTGGGGCATGCGCACAAAAAATTTTCAACTATTACAAGGCCGATTGAGTGGTTGCTTCGAAACAGCATTGCCAGACTGTAACATAATTATCAAATTGTAACATAGTTTATCAAAAATAAAAATAGCTTTAAATCATAATTAATAATTTAAGAGCTAATGTTGAAAATTCAAAAAATATTTAAACGAAACATGGTGCATTAATACCCATTGCCAACCTTGATGTTACTTGCGCATTGGCGAAAACAAAATTATAAATTTTGCAACGCTGCATAGTTCATACCTCTGTATGAAGGATTCCCCAAAATTCTAAATGCGAGCAAATTACTAGATAGTGTTTCTACAGGTTAATGGCAAAAATGTGGTTGTTTTGCGACTTAGAAGAATTTAATTTGTGTTAATCCTATAACTACAAACTTATTTTTTTTATCTGTAAACTACAAACCGAAGTAAACATTTACCCCACGGGATTTTTGCTCTTAAAATCGGAATCTGACTCATGAGTACTCGAATTTTTTGGTTTTTTTATGCCCAAGAAAATAGTAAAGAACAAATTCAGTTTTATTAAGATTTAGTTGGTAAAAAAATGATTTGAATAGCTATAAGTACTGAAAAACAGTCAAATCGTCATTTAACAAACACACATTTGTAACTATTTTTCTAAACAACCGATTTTCAAATTTTCAAAGGGATTTTAAAGAGGACACATAAGGCTTTAAAAAATAATACCATCATGATGTTTTGCTAAAAAAGTCTATTTATTTAGTACTTTGAAAATTCAAACAAATTGAGAATTCGATCAATGGAAAAATAAAAAAAAATATCCATAAAATACTGGTTTTCAAGAATCTATTTCTGTTTCATCAGGGAAAATATGAAAAAAAGAAAATTAACAGATATAAAAAATATTCAAAAGTACAGTTACAGTTTTACTTATTATTATTTAGTTATCAAAATTTACCTGGGGTAGATATCTACCCTGGTTTGTAGTTCTAGGGTTAAGAATGAGTATGACAAAAGTGTGTACACCAAAATATTCACCCAAGTCAATGATCGATATACATATATTTTTGCCCAAGTAGGATTCTGACTCTGAAGAAATAGGGGTAAAGAAAAACGTTTTAAAAGTGTTTACAGATGGAAACCTAGATTCAGCATAGTTTCAGTGTTTGTCTTGTTTCTTGGAGTAATTCAAAAAAATACTGTTTTACTTTTTTTACATGTGTTAGAATAATACTATTTTAAAAAAATATTATTGTTGTGTTTTATAAATATAGTTTTGTTTTCTACTAGAGATGTCTTTTTTTTAATCCAAAACCACTCCAAAGTTAAAGTCCAAGTCAAAGTCAAATATTCTTTATTGTTATAAGAACAAAAAATCTTGTCAACACTAAAAGACCAACAAGTTAACAATAATATAAAAGTAAAAATACATTCCAGATAAATTTAACATTATATTATTAAATTGTGCTTACAGCTCTAGCCAATTTTTCTTGGATACATTTTAAATCTGATCTATTTGCTTTTATTATTTTTATTTAGTTAGGCTGCTGTATGGAAGTTTTAATCTCTATGACAACTAGAAGTAGCATAAAGCTTAACTTTTTTAGTAAATTATAATGGGGCATCCTGTAGCCTGTAGGTATTGTTTAAATAAATAGTATGGTACGAGTGTGTTATGTTGAAAATAAGACATGCGAGAAAAATTTCTCAAGTGACTTAGAAAACATAACACACAAGTAGCATGCAATGTTTTATCCAACAACTGAGAAATCATGAGACACAAGCAGCAGGTTTTATTCAAGAACTGAAAAAACTTACAGGTATTTTTTGGGAATGAGTCTTTTTTAAAGCAAGATTTATAAACTTTTATTTCCTGACGTTTTGCGTTTATGCTGCAGCTGCTTGCACAGTGTAAATTCTCCTTTAGTCTGAGCATTAAAGCTCGGATTCAAGCAGGTTGTTTGTGATTTCCATGAAACTTAAAATATTATTAGCAACTATACAAATAAATTTTGACATTGTTAGATTCCATTGTGCCAAAAGCGGTTTTTACAGTTAAAAAATGAAAGAAATTGATGAGAATTACAGAAGCAAAAGATGCAGCAATGCACATATTACCAGAAAAATCCGAGATTGTTATGACAAGGAGGCAAAGTTATTAAAAAAATGGATTAATTCAAGAAAGATAAATAACGAATTAAGGAAAACGTTATTTTTTACATTTTACAAAATTAGCTCCATCATCTTTATTGACTAAATACTCCATGGTTCGTTTGACCCTTCATCTGTGTAGGAAAATCTACATTTTAAAACATGGCAAACAAACTAGATTCCTGAAAAGTAAATCCCAAGGATACAAACCTAAAAAGTCCAAAGCTTGAAAAGAAATGAAATCGAAACCTTTTTACGACAGGCCCCTGACAGTGAGTATTAACTAATGAAAGTAGCTCTGATTATGGGAATTACTGGGGCTTGTAGATGTGATGATTAAACACATTTAAAAATTGAAAATGTTCTAGATATAGGAAATTGTTTGTTTGTTGTGTTGCCAGACACAAAAACTAAAAAAACAAAAAGTTTTATTATTCTTAAAGAAGGATTTCCAGTAAACCCTGTTGATTTGTGTAAAAAATACATTTCTTTGCTACCAAAAAACACCAGCCACAGCCACATTTTTGTCTTTTTTAAAAATGGCAAATATACAAATCAATGTGTGGGTATAAATACCATGTCAAAAATACCCCTAAAAATTGCTGCATATTTCAACCTAAAGGATCAAGAACTATACACCGGCCACTGTTTAAGAAGATCCTCCGTTACAAGCTAATGCGGGGGCCAACATGACAACACATCAGTAGCAGAAGGCTACCTTGAAGAATCTGTTCAAAACAAAATTGAAATTGCTGAAAACAGTTGTATCGGCCCAATAGAACCCTCAACCTCAACTTCCAATAGAAACATGGACAATATCCAGTTCATCCAAAACTATGTCATTTTTATTTAATATTTATGTTAATTTAAATACCTGTTATAATAACAATAAGACATAAGTACATATTTTAGAACAAGAGACCCATTTGGCCAGATTGTAGGTAGATATAAAATAGTTATTGTTAAACAGCCTTGTATAATAACTACATAGCCTAAATTTGGGATGCATTTTCTTAGGATATGACAAAAATTAAAACACAAGAAAACATAAAAGTATCTACTTCATTTTAGATATTACTAGAACGTTTAATTAAAATAATGGTTCCAAGCAGCGAGTTACCAAACAAAGCAGTAAGGTAAATAGCACTCTATTAAGAAGAAATAGCAATTTTTAGTCTTGACATTACTTTCTCATTTGGAATTCCTCTCCTGGAAAACATCTATGGATAATTTTAAAATGATTTTATTTTGTATAAAATAATGATATTTGGCAGCACAAGTGTCTGATTAGAATTAACAGTTAAGTAGTGGGTGTGATCCTTTGTACTTGAAAGATACTTCCTCAGATAATAATATTTAAAAGGGAAAGAAAAACATACTTATGGCTTATGGCCCCTGTCAATGCTTTTACCTATGGAAAAATTGGTGGAAATAAATAAGCTAATGACCTCAATTCAATTGAAGGTTATCATGTTTATTAGAAACGCATTATCGCTGCAGCATTTCCACAATTATCAACATATTTTCAACTACATAAAGCTGATAAACAAGAGTAAAAATGTCATGGATGATAACTGGCAATCTAACGAGTTCCGTATTTTCTATTTACTCACCCGGTGAGACTGTTTTTTCTAGGACTTGTATGAGTTGAATAGTTTCCTGATGCATTGTTTCCAGTATTTAGTTTACTATATTAAAGGTTTTACTTGAGTTTCTTCGCGATTTTTAATTAATAAGCCGGCGAACACCACATGTAAGATGATTCAACTGGCAGATCTTTTGCGGGAAGGAATCGGGCAAATATTCCTACGCGAAATTTGACAGGTGAAGTCGTTTAAATCGTTACTGGTTGAATTTAAAAATAGCTTCACAGTACACGTCAGTATATGTCAATTTTGCACGGCAACTTGGTTACCGAATTGAGATATTGTTTTAAATGGCTGCTACCGATGGTATTATTTAATTACATAAATTATACGATGGGACTATTTTACAGCGCGTGGTTAAATCTTCCGTTAAAATGGGGAGATTTGTACGTCCACAAATTTCAGAGAAGAATTTATCTGTACCGCGTACTGTATAATCGGCTCTGTCGTTAGTGTCAAAACTTATAAATTTTGTGACTTGGCTAAGAGGTGGCGCCAGTTTTTAAGCTGCTCTACGAAATCCTAAATTTGGTAAATCTTTAGTTAATAAACAATTCCATTACAATTACTTTCTAAAATAATTTTTGTTGGTACTGTATGTTAAGTGTTTGCTTAACGTACTAAGATGACAGTTTAAAATACAAGGTAAAATATTTCTTTTAATTAAGTGGTATTTAAGATTTGTGGATTTTAGGACTGTAAACCTAGTAAATAAATTTATATTTTTAGAAGCGTCATATAGAAATCTGCAAGTTAAGAAATTAATGTGGGCAGTACTTACAGATGGCAGCACGGCACAGATATCTGTAAATAGTAATTTCTATGGTGAACGTCATCAACAGATGGCAGCACAAACATGATTTCAACAAAATACAAAGATGATTTTTTTTTGAAAATAATTTAGAAAACATAATTTTTTGTGTTTTTAGAAGACTGATATTAATATTTGTGGCTAATTTTAGAGATTTTAACTGATTTTTAGTGTTTTTTTCTCAGATAAACTAAATTAAGTTAACAATATATCCTAAATAAGGCAAGACAATTTGCTAAAATGTTGGCTTTAGTTTTTTATATTTTTTTGGTTAAAGGCAAACAAGTCGAAAAATATTTACATATATCTATCTTTTAGCAAATATGGAAACAAATTTAAATTTGTGGAATTCTTGACCCTTTTAAATCTGGATTTTTTTTAAATTTTATTAGTGATTTTCCAAGGAAAAATAGGAAGAAAACAGCATACGAGTATATGTCCGAAACGTCTTACTTTTTGAACTACAGGGTGTAAAAATTTTAACAATATAATCTTTTTTTTATAATAACTTTTATACCAATTAGATATTTTCGAGAAATTTTAAAGACGTCCCCTACCCCTACGCATATGACCATGCCGAGAAATGGTTGGTATTTAGGTATTTACGCGAAAACCGTACGTCAAGTAAAAAAA
Organism: Listronotus oregonensis; assembly: GCA_019359885.1. Classification (NCBI taxonomy): domain Eukaryota; kingdom Metazoa; phylum Arthropoda; class Insecta; order Coleoptera; family Curculionidae; genus Listronotus; species Listronotus oregonensis. Next base: position 80,799 of record JAHBCN010000688.1, read on the forward strand.
GCCCAGAGACAAAATTTGTTTAAAATTACTAAAGTCCAAAATTTCTATCAGTGACTCATTTAATACCGGCCACCCAACCGACGAAGCGGCTGAATAAAAATCTTTAACACTAGTAAATGATTTTTAAGCCCATGATATACTTTTCCGCTCCAATAACTGTGAACCGGCCAAAAGTTTCATCGCCACGTTGTCATAATTCGCAAGAATTGCACGCCAATATCGGTTTGCCAATATGTATTGAAATTGTTATCGAGAAGACAATAAAAGTGGCAACACACATTCCTTAGTTTACAACTTGAAGAGACTTGAAAATAAGCGTATCGACAGGGTTTTCGTGCTGTTCGATGATTTTATTTAGTTATTATTGATTATGGACAGATTTTGTAAGGTTAAATTTTAATTGCTATACAGGGTATTTTCTAAATATTATAAATTTCTAATAATTGTAGTATATAGATATTGTTTTGTGCCAATTTTATAGTAGTTTATCTTATTTAGTGTATATAAATTTTATATAAAGATTTAGTGTTGTTAAGTGCTTTTAATTCTGTAAACTATGAATATTAACCAACCTTTAACTAGTTATCCGCGTACAAAAAAAACCCAGTTAACGTTATAAGAACGAATAATGGTTAAAAATGTTTACCATGGGGTTCGGGAAGGAAATCCAGAACTAACCACTTTGGATGCTGCAGAGATATGTGCAACTTTAACAAAAGTTTTTTCGCGTACGGTATTCAGAGTTTTAAAGGCAAGAAAACAATATTAGTAATTATTCGGATACTGGAAAATGCGATTTTTTTCGCTATTTTTGCACACTTTTTCTTTTCGATTGTTAAACATGAATCAGAAGCTGTTTTTTGGCCGCCTTTTATAGTATTTAAAAAAAAAAAAAATAATAGAATTGTTTAATTCCATTTTACGACATAAAACTCATACTATTTTAATATTTAAAAAAAATCACTTAAAAAGTAAGAAAAACCTTAATTACGTTTACGTCCGAATTTAACTCGAAATTTAAAAATGTTGACCTGTTACCAGGTTGTAATAGTTTTCTTTATGACATTTTTATAAGGTATGCGAACCTTGTTTCGCTCGACCCGCAATGTTTGATAAAAAATATTCTCGATATGGAAATCCTAAATATGACCGAAAGACCCGAAATAGTTATTGGATTCTACAAGCTGATGATCTCAGGGTTTTTGTGTTCCTTATATAGTGAGTATTTTTGATGAAGCAATGCGTGTGAATATCGTATTTAATATTGAAATTGCAAGATCGGGGGTGAATTGGCAAGTCGGTGAACTTGGATTGTCTATCGTTCTGCTTTTAAAAAATTTTTTTTAGTTAAAAACAAAAAATTTAATTTTTTATGACCTAAAATGGGAAAAGGTAAAATTAAAAAAAAATTTGTTTTTTTAAAAGGGAAAATCCAAAAAATAAATTTAGGTTTTCCCTAAAAAGGGTTGAAAATTAAGAAAAAATTAATTTTTCATTTTTGAAAATTTTAAAAATTTATTTTCTAAAAGGGGTTGATAAAAATTGAGAAAAAACGCTTAAAAAAAGGGTTCATGTTTCCCCCGAAAACCCTATTTTTTAAAAGGCTCCCCCGGAATTAGGTTCCCCCACCCCCCCCCGGGGCAATCTAAACACGGGGTCATTTGGACAGGTTTTGGGTTGAATTTTTGGTTGCAAATCTGGCTTTGGGGGATTTTGGGGCCCCGGTTGGTCAGAAAAATTTTGGATTGGGAAAGGGGAATTAAAAAAATATTTTTTTTGGGGGAAAACCTACAGGGGCGTTACCTTTTTTTTTTTTTTGGTTTAAAATTTTAAAAATTTTTGAAAATTAAATTTAAATTTTTAAAAAATGTTGTGGGTTTTAATTTTGGTTACCAAATTTTAACGATACCCACACTTTTTAAAAATTTGGCAAAAACGGAATCAAAACAATATTTTTATCTTGGGAAACTACAGTGGCGTACCTTTTTTTCTTAAAAAATATTACGGTTTCAGAAATTTTGCAAAAATACTTATGTAAATTAATATAAAAATTACTTTAAAGAAATAATTATTTTCTCAGAATTTTAACATGGTTCAAAAAGTAAGGCGTTTAGGTAGGTAAAGATTCTGGACACCCTGTATAACAATTATGTAGCCATAATGCTTTCCCTTTGTTTACCAGCGCGGTATTGATTAAACACACTTGTTTAAACCTTGCAAATAATACTATATTACCACGGCAACCTATCAATAAAGTTGTGTCAACCGATACAAAGTTAAAAAAATCTGTACATTAAGTTAAAAAATGACTTCAAGCATTTGTGAAATCGAAAAACTAGTGGATCTTTTTAGCTTCAGTAAGGGAGAAGAACAGCTTGAAGATGATCAACCAGAGAACAACACTCAAGGTATATACATTATTTTATAAAGTTATATTGTAAGAGGAGCGAAAAAAAAACAAAACATTTTAAGGAAAGTATTTCCCGACGATAGTAAAGTTGTCGTCGGGATGGCAATTTATAACCTGCTTCCAAAGGCTAAAATTTTTTGGGCATTTTCCCTTTTAATAGTTAAAAGTATATTTAAAAAAAAATTAATTGTCTCGAAAGTTCCTTTTTCTCCGAGGGCCAAATTTGGATACGGGGGTTTTTTGCCGGAACGTTTTTTTTCCCTCATGTTGAAAATCCAACTAACCTTATTTACATCTTCCTCCTTCTTTTTACGATTTTTTGATTTTAAAATAAATTAAAAAAAATTTACAAACACCTTTTTAAAAACCGTTTTTTTATTTATTTTAACCTTTTTTTCCTTTAATTGCAAAAACCCCCCCTTTCACGCGCCGCAATGTATATACCCTAGGGGAATTTTTTAAAAAATGGTGCTGCCTTTAAACTTGAAAGTTCGCAATTTTTTGGAAAAAAAAAGGGTAAAATAAAATAAAAAAAAAAGGTTTTTAAAAAAGGGTTTATAAAATTTTGTGCCCCTTTTTGAAAAAAAAAAGATTTTGTACAAAAAAAGGGGAAATATGGTGAAAAAAAGGTTATTTGATTTTCAACTTTTATGATGAATATTCAAACGAAACGTTGCAAAAATTTTTTTTAGATTCGTAATAAGTGCCCCAAAAAAACCCCGAACCAAATTTTATCAAAATCAGGGAGCAACTTTCGAAAAATTATCTACTAGTCCCTTTATTAGTAAACTATATACTAACACTTTAAAAACTGGTTACCGAATGCTTTTCCATTTGTAGAAAACAACGTCCAGTGCACCTCAAACCAAAGCAAAAGCAACAAAAATACCTCTTCTAAAAAACAACAAAACCCTTATGCCAAAATTGAGCCTCCCAAAAAAAGGGAAATATTAGACGCTGATGCTGATGACGCCGATGAACTTTATTTCGACGAAACGTCTCCTGGTGTTGGCCAGAAGGATTGGAAAAAGACTCCGAAATGGGATATTTCTTAAAGGCAAAGGGTTTCAGCCAGTGATGTATTTTTAGGGGTAAGAACAACCATTTGTATATTTTTTGCGTAACTTTTTTCCCAATAATGTGTTGTTGTCTATTTCCACGACTTCTGCTGTGAAGAATTAGTCGCAAAATTCCTTCTTCTAGTACTGACTATAACAACTTATTTATTACGTTATTACCAGCAAACAACAAAATGCCCTTTATATCATATAAAAATAAAAAAATAATTAATTCTACTAAAATTAATAAATGTATTCATAAATTACCATATCTTGAACCAACAAATAATTTGTACAAACCAAATAATTATTTTGATATTGGTCATATAAACAAATTAAAAACATGTATATTTATTCATTTCCTGAAATTAAAAGAAAAAAATTCAAATATTATACTTAAAAATATTAGTAACTTACATGGGTATAATACTAGAAGCAGATCAGGGCCGTATCTAGGTATGGCCGCGCCCTTTGCTCATTTAGTCGCTTATTTCCTATTTTTTTCGGCATTTTTACTTTTGACGCACGCAGATAATTTTTTTTTGACAATGCGAAATTTTAAACTTGGGAATTTGTCATTAATGTGATAAGTAACAGTTGAAATAAGAAAACACATGACTTTTTTTTGGTAAATTAACTTTTGTGCCCCCCACACACTAGGGGATTTGGGAGTATGGAAATTTTACAAAATTAAAGTGCAAAGTTGTAGGTTTAAGATTTTGAAACGACAATGTCGTTTTTTTAAATTCCAATTTTTGTGGTGGAATTTGTGTCAAATTTTATATTTTCTTTATATGCAAGGCCGCCGCCAAAAAAATGTAGGGGTGTCAAAATGTTTAGGTTAATTTACTAGCCCAGAATTAATTGAATTTTAAACACAAGTAAAAATACCACAACTTTAATTTCTAAATAATAATCATATTCAATTAAATTCCTAGGCTTTATTGTAAAATTTAAGGATTTAGACGGAAATTGTTTTATTTTAGGTCATTTTAAAAAACCCAGGGGGTTGACGGACCTCCCCTAACCCCCCTGTCGGCGGCCATGTTTATATGAATATATTGTGGAATGTTAATTAAATATAATTCCTTTTTTGCGGATGATTAAAGTTAGAATAAATTTTCTCAACAATAAAACGTAATTACAAAAATACTGTGCATAACAGTCCTACTAAAACGTAACATTTATAATTTAATAAATTAAATAATATGCAACAAAAAAAGAAATAGTGCTACCCCCAATGTATAAAATACCAATTTATCCGCAGCCTAAATATTACAAAAAATTCAAAGTTACATTCTTGCTGTAGGTATCAGACTAAATTGATATTTTATTAATAATTTATACCTTGTTTTAGTCTGTTGTAATTTATTTATTTGATTAATTTTGTCAATAAAAAATAATAATATGAGTACGGTACTGACAACTGATGAAAAAAATTTTTTTCATAGACGATTTTGTGCCCCCTAGGTAGCTGCGCCCATTTCGGGCTTCCTCTAGCTACCGCCTAAATACGGCCCTGAAACAGATTTATTAGAAACAATTCAAATTAAAATTAATTTTGGAATGAGATTAATACTCCATAACGGAATAAAAATGTATAATAATCTACCAATAAGAATTAAAAAAATTATTACTGTTTAAAAGACATATAAAAAAATATTCAAAATTCATTTGACTGTTTTTTAATAATGACTTCTTGTTAAAGTTATTTATTGTTAATTTTTTTAAAATGTATATTTTCTGTAATAAACTGTATAGCTGGTTGGGAATTAAATATATAAATAAAATAAAATTTAATTTATTATTTTAGATGGGCTTTAAGAATCCCTCCACGGCAAGCTGTGAAAACATGATAGTGACAGTCGATTTACCTGGAGAAAATCGCCAAAACATCGATTTAAAAATTGAAAAAGAAAATTTAACTTTAGTTTCCCCTAAATTTTTACTGGAATTAAAGCTTCCGCATCCTGTTGATCCGAAAAAAGGAAACGCACAATTTGACAAAGACGGAGAGAAATTAATTATTACGTTAATAATGGATAGAGAATTAGATATTTTAAATTTTTAAAATTTTATAGGGTACTTTTTTTTATCTTTGTATATTTTTATTATTGAAATGTTATAAATACCAAATAACAATATCCTAGAATTAACTAAATCACTAAATCTATATTTAAAAATTAAAAACTTCATCAAGTCCTGGGTCTTCCTGAATTGTACCTAGTACCGATGCTGCATTACCCCGTTGCACAGCTAAACCAATTCTTTAAATAATAAAACTTCGAGATTTTTTGCATGGGATTTTTGTGCAAATTTCACTTATAAAATCCTTAGCCTCATCACCCAAAGGACCAAAAGTTTCAACAGCAAAAGGAATGAAGATAAAGCGGTCTTCAAGGTCTTTATATTTTAGATGTTTTTTATTCTCGGCAAGACGAGCAGCCGCACCTACTAAATTAAAAGTTTTGTCCAGATAGGATTTTGCAAGTGTATGGCTGCAAGTAGCATCCCAAAGTAATTGTTTTCCATATTTCCAGGGAATTAAGGTCATCCATCTACACGTTTTCCATTGCTTCTGCAAACTCCAAGAGGCTCTAACACAGAAGGATTTTCAGCTGAAATCAGAGCTCTCTTGATAATGTCATTTATCCGACTGTGTCTAGAAGAACACCCTGCTCTTTTTTTTAGCTTAACCCATGTAGGCCATAAATATCAGCCATTTCTCCGCAAACGCAGGTGTGCTCTCCACACACAGGCAGACCAAGTCTGAGAGCGATGGAAATATGGAATGTTTTGTTATCTAACAAATTTCCCTCATCTAAAAATAAAGTGGTGGGGAGTATTTAAAGGTTTTCGTAAAAAACACCCTGTATCTTCGAAACAGCTAGGCCGATTTTAACAAACTTGGGCTAGTTAAAAAAAACTATTCTTGGGCTATACATGTTATATTATTTAAAGTTTTGTTAGTTTCACATGCGCCGCTAGAGGGCTTTTTCCGAAATTCCGACAGAAATGGTTAATTTTCTCAAAAAAATTAAATTCATTGGTATGATTTTTTTTCATAAAACAGTTGCTAAATGATGCTTAAACAAGCTCGCAAAAACCATATCTTGATATCTTGTTACTTAGCTAAAATGTAGGCCAAAGAAAATTTTATACGTCAATATCTCAAAAACTATAAAAGCTACAAGAAAATTTATAAAATATAAATTATGTATTTTTACGAAACTTTTAATTTATGTTATATAATCTTTTTGCCTAAATGCAATAATTTACAAATTATAATCAATAAATCGAATTTTAAGGATTTTTTTAAGGTATACCCTGGGAATTCTATTTATTTATTATAACTCGTAAAGTATTGAATTTAGACGAAAAGATTATATAACCTAAATTAAAGGTTCCGTAAAAATACATAATTAATGTTTTATAAAATTTCTTGTAGGTTTTATAGTTCCTGAGATATTGACGTATAAAATTTTCTTTGGCCTAAATTTTAGGTAAGGAACAAGATATCGAGATACGGTTTATGCAAGCTTGTTTAGGCATTATTTAGCTACTTCTGTAGGAGAAAAATATACCAATACATATTTTAGAGATACAGCAAAATTGTCAAACAAAAAAGGTTCAAATTATCCTCGACTATAAAAATCAGGTATTTTTTTGTTAGGTTAATATAGCAAAATCACAGAAACATAACTTTTTTAGATTCAAGATTGCAGTTACGCCCCTAGCGGCCATTTCAGAAACTTGAAAATAATTTTCAGCTTTGACCACACTTACAAAAAATATTTTTTCCCCAACGCTGTGCGATAAACATTTTCTGAGATACAGCCGGCGTCCTTTCTTATTTACACACCCGGTACTTTACTTTATTTTACGTTTTTTGAACAAGTTTCCTTTTAATATGTGGTTGTTATCATTATCAAATACGTGTGGACAGATTTTTGGTTTGTGGATTTCTGTGTTTTTAATGTATGTTCTATGTTCTTTTATGCGTTTGGCTAATGGTCTGGAAGTTTCACCTATAACGAATTTATTACATTCACAAGGGATCTTATAAATAACGTTTTTTAAGTGTTCGTTTATATTGTATGGTTTTATTTTTGTTACTTCAGATCTTAAAGTGTTTTGTGTTTTAAGGATAGTAAAAATATTAAATAAATACCTATTTGTTAAATTTTATTTGATAAGCCAGGAATATATGGTAAAAATAGATTTGTAATAGGTCTATTTTGATTTTGTCTTAAATTTGGTTGTTTAAATTTTAGAAACCATTTGTTTATAAAATCAAGAGGATAATTATTTTGAACTACAATATCTTTTAAAAATTATATTTTGTTTTCTTAGTTTTGATCAGAACAAATTATTTTAATTCTATTAAAAAGACTTTTTACAACTCCCTTTTTAGCATTATTGGGTGATTAGAGTTAAAATTTAAGTATCTGTTTGTATGTGTAGGTTTTCTGAAAATTTTAGTCTCAAAATTATTTAAATTTTTTTTATTGGAATATCAAGAAAAGGAAGTTGTGAGTTCTGTTAACCAAAACTATAGAACATATTTACAACTAGTAGTGTGGTTGGACGCAACCTGTCCAAAAGTCCGAAAATTTTCCAAAAAAACAACTCGTTTTTGATTTATCCGATAGAGACTTACGCTGTATATGGATCCTTATTTTATATATTTTTTGTAAAATTATTATTAAATCGTGTGGTTTAACTATCGGAGAGTTTTTCCATATGACCGACCAACTTCTAAATAGTTACCCAATTTTTAAAAATTACTTAAGCGAATATTAAGACATCAGTAACATTACTTAACAAATACTTATTGTAAATTCCTTTTTCAATTTTGTTCGTTTATGCCATAGTTCCACCTTATTTTCCTATTTTAGATACAACAACAACAAATTATGTACGGTAGACTGTACGGGTTAAGAATAAAAATTAACCAACCATATCACATGTCACGCTCTTGGTCGAACACAGAATCACAATTGTCTCTTTAGTTTGTTTAAAATACCCTTAAAAGGTTGATGTACTCACAAGAAGAGTCAGTTATTCATAAATTATTTAAATAAGTCTAAGGGTCTTAAATCTGGTTAATATTTAGGAAAATTTGGTGCGCGACAAAGATTTGTGGAATTTTGCCAAAAAATGTTATCCCACATCTAAGTGCTGTGTTTCTTTTAATTATCTCTAAGGAAACTAGAAAATAAACAGTATATTTAATATACAGAGTGCCCCTTTTTTGTGACACAAAATTAATAAAGTAACATTGCAAGTGCGCGTTTTTTTTAAATATGATGTTAGCTACATGTACACCGCCTAAGAAGCCTTTAAGGCTGTACGAAAGTCAGGCTTTAAATATTCGGGAATGTGAAAGTATAGAGATGGATTCTTTGGATGGGGATTTTGGAGCTGCTTCTCAGGAAGAGACAAAGGTAAGTTGGAGTTGGACATGGATTCCAAAGCTGGGTAGAAATCGAATCCAGGAAGGATTTGAAGGCTGGAATAAATTACCTTTTAAAAATGGGATCCGTGATCCGGATTCGTTATTTAATTTTGAAAGGATCAAGGATTGACTTCTTTTTAAAAAAAATTAAACCATTTGCATATTAAAATCGTTAAATAAGGGACCACACCTAACATGTGGTTTTTAACCAAAGTATGTTGTTTTTGAGGTCCAGAGAAACACTATTTAAATTAAACAAGTTTTTCTATCTAGAGACTGTCCACCGATAGGGTTTTCAAAAGCACAAATGGATAAAAAATTTCATTTTTCGGCAAAAAGTCATTCTTGATAAAAAAAATTTGCTTGTAAAAAAATACGATTCACCAATAAAAAATCTTAATTTTTTGTACACGGTTCGCAAAAACTTCAAAAACCTAATTTTCGGAATTATTTATTTTAGATTTTACAAATAAAATAACTAAAGCTTGAAATTACAACAAATAATAACACTCCGCCTTCATATTTAACACTTTTTTCTAGCCGTGAACGAATGTTGTCAAAGCTTCGTCGAATTTCTTCAATGGAAATTGATTGAACAGCTTCAGCGATTCGCTGTCTTAGAAGCTGTTCGTCGTTCTTAATTGGACGGGCGTATACTAATTGTTTGAGACGCCCCCAAAGATAGGCATCTAAAATAGCTAAATCTGGGCTTCTTGGTGGCCACAGAACCGGACCATTCCGAACAATCCATCTCTGGCGAAATTTACCATTAAGTCATACCCTCACTTCAATTGCTGAAGGTGCATTTCTTTCCTAAATTGGAGAGACAATTCTTCAAGATTATCAGAAAAGAATGCTTCTAACATTTAAAGGTAACTCTCACGGTTACAGGTATTTTCGAAGAAGTATGGGCCAATAATACCATAATATGAAATCGCACAACAGACATTCACTTTTTTTAGATGTAAACGTTAGGGTATCTCTGATTACATTTTTCTATCACAAAACTGTAAGAACTTTCACCCGTGCCGTAACATTGCACTAAATAAATCCTTTGTTCTAAGGTCATTATTTTTTAACACTTCAAATTATTTTGACAACATCAAATTTACTCCTTAGGTAAAGCAAGGAAGAAAAAGAGTAAAAATATTCTTGTTTTCTCAAAATCTGGTAGGACTGCATTTAAAATTTTAAAATAAGATATTGCAGTGAAAGTGTTATTCTAAATACCTTTTTATTATACCTAACTGAAAATATTACATTTTCAACTGTGTATAAAATACAGTAAATATGACATTTTCAGAACAGCGCACGGAATTTTTTTCCCGATCCCTCTTTCCGTGCGCTTATACAAAAATCCATCCATGGAAACTGTTCATAACAACGATTTATTTATTCATGACATATTTTATTTTCAAAAAATAAATTCAGATTTGGAAGAAAATTCGGATATTCCCGATATTATATTACAACAAGCGGCAGAAGTGAGTGCAGATTTATTACCAGTGAAATCCAGGTTGAGATATGAACATGAATATCACATTTTTACCGAATGGCGGACTCAGAAAAGAATCAAAATTGTAAGTGACGATATTCTCTTAGTTTTTTTTTTCTGAAAAAGCCAAATCTATAAAGTCATCCACCTTATGGAGTCGATGCTCAATGTTAAAAAGTTGTTTGGCAATAAAAGAAAATACTCACAACCAATATCCAAAAACTATCGCTTTTTTAAAACGACAAGCTGTAGGATATGTACCAAAGAAATCCAAGCTTCTTACATCAGAACAAGTAACCAAAGTTTTATGTGAAGCTTCGGATGGACAATATCTACTAGCAAAAGTAATTTTAGTGTTTGGCATCTTCGGCGCATGCCGCAGAGATGATTTAATACGTTTGAGTTTACACGATGTGAAAGATAATGGGCGTTTCCTTGCCGTGTTCCTACAAGATGGAAAAACTCACAGGTCAAGAAGGTTTACCATTACCAATGAAAATTGCAAATTCAATCCCTGTACACTTTACCGTAAATACGCAGATCTCCGCCCTAAAAATATGCAGAGTAGAAGATTATTTGTTGCATACCGAAACCAAAGATGTTACGCTCAACATGTTAGGTGCCATACTATCAGTGGTATTCCAAAACTTGTTGCAAAATACTTAAAACTAAAAAATCACGAAGAATATACCGGATATGGGCTAAGGCGTTCTTCGGCTACCATGTTGGTAGAAAGCGGCGGTGATTTGCTCACTTTGAAAAGACACGGAGGATGGCTTTCTTCCAATGTAGAAGAAGGATATATAGAGGAGTCCATACAAAGAAAAATTGAAGTATCCCAAAAGTTGTTTAGGCCTTGTAACTTGGAAACTACAAAATCTGTAACGTCAATCAAGAGAACCAAAACATACACGAACACAGTTTGTGAAGTGGAACCAGATAGTGTAATAATATTTTATTTCACCATCTGGACAATATTTTTGTCCAGTTCATGAAATGGATATACTATTTTTCCACTTGGTGAAACGAGACGGTATTACAGAATCTGGACACAAAAATCACCCAGTTCCTGTACTGTGTATTTGGCATTTATCTATTTACTAAAACACAATGCAATGACCCAACATTTTTGGTAAGTTGTGGTTAGTTGTGGTTAGTTTTTCTGTGTGATTTTTGGTTCAGTAGTTCCATATAATGTTCATGCCATTCAAAACACCGACGACTGATTGTTTCACTAGGTGGACAAATGCCAAATATACAGTACAGGAACTGGATGATTTTTGTGTCCAGATGGTGTAATATAGTCTCGCTTCTCTAAGTGGAAAAATTAGATATCCATTTCATGAACTGGACATAAAAATTGTCCAGATAGTGAAATAAAATATTATTACACTCTCTGGTTCCACTTCACGAACTGGACATCCAGTTCACGAAATGGACAACTACGCCAAGTGGGTGCGACATATACATACAGGGTGTTTTATAGATATTGCATGAGAAATTAGCGTTAGATTCTTAATAAAATAATTTCTAAAATGTAATTTAATATTCGTATTCGAATACCCAAAAAAACACTACACAGATAAATCAAAATCTCTAGAAACTACCCATTTTTTCCATAAACAGGAAGTTTTTTGTCATATCTGCGAGTCATATCATCATCATCAAGTTTACTTACCTTTTTCAGGATAAAAAAATAATGAATAAAGTGGTTAAGGAGTGTATGTAATAGTGACCTCAGTGTCTGTAGTTTTATTGTGTGTGAATAGAGAGAATTGCTAGTTTAAGAACGCCCTCAAGTGAGTAAAGTACAGGGTGGGCATTTTATTAGGGTCCTATACATTTTCTCAGAAACTGTAGACTTTTAAGAACAAAAGGTTGGACAAAAGTTTCTTGGAATAATTTATGCTTTTAATTAATTCCACTTTCACATATAGAGGGTGTTTATTGTGTTGCCCTCCGGTGTTCACTTTCTTATTTTAAAAGGGACACCCCATATATTATTATATATTTAGATAGCGCCTCCAAAGACAAGTTCAACGATATATAACAGTATGGGCCTGTGTCGCGACGTTTCGGATTTATTGAAGTTTTTCTTTAATTTTTGACCTATTTTTAAATTAATACAAATACGGTAAATATTTTTTTTTTTAATTTGTTTACGTAAAGAGAATAAAAACCTATTTTTTATTTTACCCAATTTTTTTTTTTTTTAAAAAATTTTACAGTGTTGCCATGTTTTGTCAATCAAATTTCGGTTTTTAAACGCAATCCCCTGATATAATAACCAATCTATATAAAGAAGACCTTTTAACATGTATACAACATGGGTCTCGACACTTTCAACTTATGATGAATGCCAGAAAAATCATCTTTTTTAAACCAATACCCCTGTATACTTTAAATTATAAATTAATATGGGATATTTGGTTAACTCATCTTAAACCAAATTTATTGTATTGATTTACAATATTAAGTATACAGGATGTAGGTGGTTGAAAAAGAAAATAGATTTTCCTGAAGACAATCATCCATAGTTAAGCGGTGACTCAGACCAGTTTATACGTTGAAAAGGTCTTTTAATTCTTTATAAAGATTTGTATTGTATACAGGGACTTATTTAAAAACTCAAGAAATTTTACGATAGACAAAACATGGCAACACTGTAACATTTTTAAAATTAAAAAAAAATTGCCAGCTAATATAGATAAAATAGGCTTTTGTTCTTCTCTTTACGTAAACAAATTAAAAAAAAGGAATATTTACATTTGTAATAATTCAAAAATAAGTCAAAAATTAAAGAAAAACTTCAATAAACCAAAACGTCCGACAGATCCATACTATTAAACGTTGAACCTCTTTGAGGCGCATTAAATATATAATAATATATAGGTGTCCTATTTAAAATAAAGGGAAAAACCGGTCCCAAACAATGATCCCCCGTATATGTGAAAATGGAATTAATTAAAACATAAATTTATTCGAAACTTATGTCCAACTTTTTTTTAAAAATCTGCAGTTTCTGAAAATGTATAGGAAAATAAAAACCCCCCTTATATTAAAAGGTTTAGTTGAATATTTATTACATTCTTTAAAAACAGAAATTTGACATTTTCAATATTATTACTTGAAAGTAAATATTTTTAATGATAATTTGATTGCAAAAAATGCGGGTTTTGTAAGTTTTAACCCCACTCATACATTAAAGTGCAACAGTTAAAACAGTGGATAGAACAACATACAAAGGAGTCCTAATTTTAATTTTTAAACTTATTTTATATGTATTTCAATCTTTTTAAGAGTTTTTATGTCCATATATTTGGTTTTCTGCACCTAAACTGATGCATTTGCCGATTATCCTAGAGATAACAAAAACAAAATAGGACTAACTGAGCATAAAAAACTTTTACTTTCAACAGTTCAACGCTACTATGCAATAGTACCAATTTACGATTTCAGGAAGTAAGGAAAATTACACTATAGAATAATTTAACAATGGGCATTCAATACAGAGTTTTACCAGTGGTCGATGTTGGCGAAATAAATAGAGTTTAATTTTTTGATTTTTTAAAACCTGACTGGCCTCAGATCACGAAAATAAAATTTTAAAATCTTTTTTTCAAATATATCATTAGCCCCAAAAAAAATATTGTTACCGTATTACTTTTCAGTATCCCATACCCAAAATTTGGGTAATTGTTTAGAATAGTCCAATCATTATAGATTTTTTTTTGTAATTAATGTTAACAGATATCTGACTGCGACGTGACTTTCGAAATAACCTGTAGATTCAAAAAAAAAAATTCAACCAATTTTTTGGTAATTTTTTAAACAATAAATTTTTCTCGACGCCTAGGTTACAAGATTTTTAACAATGTTCCCCAAAATTATATAAAATTGAGATATACAATTTGTAGCTTTTAATCCAATTTTAAAAGCCGTTTTAAAATTCAAATCGGACCATTTGCCCAATATTTACGGCACCGGATAAGGGCCTAATTTGTTTATAGTGCGATTGAATAAAAATATAAATGGGCAATTTTCATCTTTCGGCAGCTCAAAGTTTTGATATTGACTATCCTTTTCCAAAAAAACAGCTTTAATATTGAAAATTAACGGAGATACTAATTTTTGAAAAAAAATCTGTTTTAAGCGTTTTTCCGGTTTTTCGGGAAAAAAGGTCGATCGGTTTTTTCAAAACCATTTTGTAGGTTTTTAATTCTTTTCAAACGGTCTTTTTTGAGTAAAGTGATATAGCCCGTACTTTTTGTTAAATTAAAAAAAAAAACGAAAAAACGGCCTTTTTAATAATTATTGTTTAAAAAAGTTACCTGGAAAAAATTGGTTGGATTTTTGATTGTAGTAATCTACATTTAACGGCGCATTTACGAATCTTTTAAAAAAAAAACAAAAAAAATTTTTCGGTGTTAATTTTTATTTTGAAGATTAAAAAAATGGTATTTTTCAAGTATTTCGTCAATATAATGCATCCATTTAGGTTTAGCAGTTTCTAGTGATTTGTTTCATATTCTACGTGAAAAGCCAAATAATTTCTGAAATATTTTTTTTAAATATCGATTTTTGGATTTAAAAAAAAAATCATCGAAAAATTGACATTTCTTATTTTTTTTTAATTAGTATAATTTTGATAAATTTTAAGAATAAAAATATTTTACAAATAATTAATTTGTAAATTTTGCAAAAAGTTATAAAAAATGTAAAAATAAATATTTCCATTTTTTTTTAAATTGTTCTTTTTTTAATAAACATTAAAAAAGGAAGTTATAAAAAAAAAATTTATAAATATCTCAAGCAAAAACCAAAAAAAAAAAGATATTTTAAGCCTTTTAAATTGAGTTTACTCCAAGAAAATCCAATTATTTATTTAGTTATATTTTTTTTTAATGCGTCTAGAAAATATTAAAAAAAAAACACTTGTCGATTGCTCAATTTTGTGTGTAAAAAAATATGACATTTCAAGGGATCCAGTTTTGCTTAACCGCAACATTGGTTAAACAACTGTTTAATGAGCAAAAACTAAAAAAAAGGGGGTTTTGTGACAGTTTGACGACTATTTCCTATATCTAAATCCCTTAATAATTTGTTTAAATAAGTGCAAAAACCCGACGAAATTTTCAAAAATGTCAAGTATGTTTTAATTTGCAAGAAAAGCATCTGTAGTGATGAGCGAGACCGGTCTTGGTCTTGGTCTTGCAGCAAGACCAAGACCGAGACCAAGACCAAGACCGCCTTCTCGCTTGCAAGACCAAGACCAAGACCAGGGTATGCAAGACCAAGAGGGGTGCAAGACTACGCAAGACCAAGACCGACCTGCAAGACTCTTGCACTTTTGTCACTTTTTTTAAATTATAATATTCAATTTTTATATTCAATATACAGAGGTATTTTATACAGACATGACAAAAAATGTGTCGAAACCTGCCTAAAAAGGCGATTATTTTATGAGTAACAGGTTTTTTTAGTAAAATAATAATTAAATCGATCACTTCGTTTTTTTAATAAAATTATCTAGAAACGATAACTAGTAGATTCAGTAACATGTTCTAAAAATAATAAGATTGTGACTCAATGGTCCGACAAAGCTCGATATCTCCAAAACCGTTTACGACAGAGAAAACCTAAGAGTAGAAAAGTTATAGAAGCTGAAAATTACTTACCTATTCCTAATGTTTTTTTTTATTAGGTATCTAGTGATGCCACTTACTGGATCAAAAATTTCCAAAATCCAGGAAAACATTATTTTTGTGCCACACTGTAAGAAGTGGCATCATTAGATTGCTCCTTTAAACTAAGATATAAAAGTGATGGTTTAATAAAAAATATATTTGTCATTTTACATAGGAATACTTTTTATATAAATGGAGTTTAAATTTCACTTCCGGTTTAGACGGAAAAGTCAAAACAATGCCAAAAGTATAATGATGACGTCATTTTTGTCAAAACCGAAAATGATAAATAAAAAACCATCTACGTCAAGATTGTACCTATATGACAGTTAAGAATTTCCAGCAAAGGAAGCGATTTTTTTAAATGAATTTTTGCTATAATTTTTCTATTTTAGGTTAAAAGCTAAAAATAAGGAAGTTTTCTTGAGTGGTAGTGGATTTTTTGGAAAATTCTGAGAAAATAATTTTACATTTTTTGCCCTTTTTTCTATAATTTTTGTATATTCAGTTTTTTACCATTATGAACGGTTTCGAATATATCGATCTTTGTCGCACTATCGAGCCACCTTGTATATGCAGAATGTTTATAAAGTATTTGTACAAACCTTGTACGGCAAATGTTTGACTAATTTGAACATAGAAAGTTTATTTGAACTGAAAAGCTTTCTAAATACATTTTTTTTGAATTAGAAACCAATGTTTACATATCAGAATCATTTTCATGGAAATTTCACATCTGGTTGAAATTTAAAGTTTTTTTTCTGCCCTCAGAGTACTCAGTATTGTAATTTTATATGCTTCTTCAAAGAAAATTTAAATATTTCCTATCACTAAAATGAAGGCTATAAATAAATAAACCCCTACATTTAAAATATCCTTTTAATCAAATAATTTAAATGTACATTGGTTAAGGTTTTTTAAAATTTTAAAGCAAAAATATAGTCTCCAACTTTATTTACTTGTAAGTATTAAAAAATAAATATTTTATTTAAGATTGCTTAGTTTAAATTATTACTACCAAAAAAGCAAGACCAGCAAGACTTTGCAGCAAGACCAAGACCAAGACCAAGACCAAGACCAAGACCAAGAAACAAGACCGGGTTGCAAGACCAAGACCTTCTGCTTGCAAGACCAAGACCAAGACCAAGACCAAGACCAAGACCAAGACTAGCCCGGTCTTGGTCTTGGTCTTGCTTTGCTCATCACTAAGCATCTGTAGTCCGATCAAATTAGATCAAAAAATAAAAGTGAAGCTACAAAAATGTACATCAACCTAAAAGTAAGTAAAATTATTTAAAACATAATAAAAAATAACATTTTAAAATTCCCCATTCTTCCAATACGTGAAAAAAAATTGACTCAAGGTCAAAAGTAAAAAAAAATGTTTTGTTCGCGATTTTCTCTAAGTTTGAAAGTAAAATTACAAAACAAAAATTGTAGATCATAAAATTATCTATAAAAAGGTTTAAATACTTTTTTTCCTAAAAGTCATTGTTTCTGAGATATAACGATTCAAAAACTTGTAAGCGTCATTGTATTCACACGTTTCCACGCCACCTCTGAGGTAGTGTACTTAGCGTGTTTTTTTTTACGTAGTTTCCCCAGTAGGCATATTCCACAGGTCTGTTGTGATTCTGTTTACTTGGAAACTATTGCATAATAACAGATATTCGCAAGGGTTGGAATTGATAAAAGCGATGGAAATTTAAAAAAAGTTGAAATTTTTTTCGTTCGATTCATAATCTTTAATTACTTCTTCTTGTTGTTCTTCTTATTCTTCTTCATCCTGGGTGTAAGTGAATTGCATCAATAGCGATGAATTGCATGTCTGTTCGTCAGTATGAAACGAATCCTCTGCTGTTGGGGATTCAACATTAGAACTCGACCGGCCTTGACAATTCGTGCATGCCAGAAAACAAAACAGTCCAACTTTTTTGCAATCACATTTAGCACTGCATCCCTTTCTACAGTTGCAAAAAATTGTTTTTCCGGCGCAGGTGGAAGTAAAGTCTGAATTGGTTCTAATGTATTATTGACCAACTTCCACCCCAATCTTTTGGGTCTAGCTGATAACCAATTAAACTTGGTAATATACCCGAAAAAGATGATGATAAGCAGCAACTGAGGTTGAAGGAAGACAAGCTAATTGCACTTGTTTTTTATTTTGAGTGTTTTTAACAAAATATGCATATCGATACTTATCTAAGCAGGTAGTTTTTTTAGGAGCTCCCTACATACAAAGAAGAAAGCGGATTCTGTTGGTGATAACTTCTTGTAGAGTTGAATTACTTTTTTTAAAAACTTCAGCACATTGAACTAAATCTTGTTTTTAAAAGACTGTTGTTTTAACCCTCCTGTAAAATGCAGATGTCATATTACAGCCAGTTATTGCGTGTAAAAATAGTACATGCTTTTGACACTTTGCAAATGTCAATAAACTTTTTGATAAAAATTTTTTGGATTGATTTTGAGCTTTTCCTGGTTTTGAGAAGAAAATAGTTTTTTCAGTTGGAGTTCGAGCAGTGAGTAATACGATACATCTTCACCACCAACAATAGTTGTATTTGTCAAATTAAATTGCTCTATTGCTGTTTTAATAATCAGTACATCGGCGTCTTTATTAGCTTGTTTAACCAATACAGGGTGTCCGGAAATAACGATGAAAAATTTTAAGGTACGATTCTACATCAAAAGATATGAAAAAAAGTTCATATTAACATAGGTCCGGAAATGCTTCCAGAGGAAGCTACAGGCCCTTGAAGATGGTATCACAAAAGTGGTTTTTATTTAATTTATTAGGATCTACTTACAATACAGAAATTAACTTCTACGTATAAAATAGAGTGATTGAAAGTCATTTTTTGAAAATATCAGGTGGCCCATATTGCAACCAGTGGCGTGGGAACAAAGGGGTGGTTATTTATTTAGGGTCCTATTTTATTTCGGCCAATGTATTTTTGCTATCTTTTAAATAAATTATGTTTCTTTGGACATTTTTACGTAAAAAAGGTTTCCTTGGTATAAAGTCGTATAGTCGACGGTTTTCGAGATAAACGGACTTAAAAGCACGACTGCAGTGCGTAAATACAGTAAACAGGCTATGTAATAAAAATAAGAAGATGCTTGAATACTTTTTTAAATTTTCAGCACTTATTATAAAATGTATAATAACATTAAAATGGATTTAAAAATTTAGGGACAGCGTTGTATATTATTTTGTTATTGATATTTTTATTACTAAAATTATTTTTCAAAAAAAAAAAAAATCTGAGCATTAAAGTCCGTTTATCTCGAAAACCGTCGACTATACGACTTTATACCAAGGAAACTTTTTTTACGTAAAAATGTTTAAAGAAACATTATTTATTTAAAAAATAGCAAAAATACACTTGACAAAAAAATATGACCCTAAATAACTAACCACCCCTTTGTTCCCACGCCACTGGTTGCAATATGGGTAACCTGATATTTTCAAAAAGTGACCTCCAATCACTCTAACTTATACGTAGAAGTTAATTCCTGTATTGTAAGTAGATCTTAATAAATTAAATAAAAACCACTTTTATGACACCATCTTCAAGGGCCTGTGGCTCCCTCTGAAAGCATTTCCGGACCTAGGTTAATATAAACTTTTTTCATATCTTTTCATGTAGAATCGTACCTTAACCACACCCTGTATATTTTAAATGTAAGTTACAATCACCGATAGAAAAATGTTTTTACTTATATTACAGCTAGAGAGATGTAATCATACAATGACGCTTACAACTTTTTAAATCGTTGTATCTCAGAAACGGGGCTTTTAGGAAAAAAATAGTAATACCTTTTTTATAGATAATTTTATGATCTAAAATTTTTGTAAAAGGTAATTTTATGATAAAACTTACTGTTTTAAGAAAAATTCCGAAATTAACCCATTTTTTTGACCTTGACCTCGAGTCAATTTTTTTCCACGTACCGGAACGATGGGAAATTTTGAAATGTTATTTTTAATTATGTTTTGAATAATTTTACTTACTTTTAGCTTAATGTTAATTTATGTACCTTTGAATGTCTAGATTGACCGGAGTATTAGGTCAAAATTTGGAAATTTAAAAGGGCGTATTCAAAATTGCGAATTTCTGCATTTATAAATAATTTGTAATTAAAAATATAAGGAATCGATTCCTTTTGGAATCGGATCCTTTTAAAAAGTTATCGATTCCGGACCATTTTAAAATTATATAACGAATCCGGATCACGGATCCTATTTTTATAAAGTAATCGATTTCAGCCTTCGGTTCCTCAAAAAGGAATCGATTCCTTTTGGAATCGGATCCTTTTAAAAAGTTATCGATTCCGGACCATTTTAAAATTATATAACGAATCCGGATCACGGATCCTATTTTTATAAAGTAATCGATTTTCAGCCTTCGGTTCCTCAAAAGGAATCGATTCCTTTTGGAATCGGATCCTTTTAAAAAGAAATCGATTCCGATCATTTTAAAATTATATAACGAATCACGGATCACGGATCCTATTTTTAAAAAGTAATCGATTTCAGCCTTCGGTTCCTCAAAAGGAATCGATTCCTTTTGGAATCGGATCCTTTTTAAAAAAAATCGATTCCGGATCATTTTAAAATTATATAACGAATCCGGATCACGGATCCTATTTTATAAAGTAATCGTTTCAGCCTTCGGTTCCTCAAAAGGAATCGATTCCTTTTGGAATCGGATCCTTTAAAAAAAATCGATTCCAGATCATTTTAAAATTATATAACGAATCCGGATCACGGATCCTATTTTTATAAAGTAATCGATTTCAGCCTTCGGTTCCTCAAAAAGGAATCGATTCCTTTTGGAATCGGATCCTTTTAAAAAGAAATCGATTCCGGATCATTTTAAAATTATATAACGAATCCGGATCACGGATCCTATTTTTATAAAGTAATCGATTTCAGCCTTCGGTTCCTCAAAAGGAATCGATTCCTTTGGAATCGGATCCTTTTAAAAAGAAATCGATTCCGGATCATTTTAAAATTATATAACGAATCCGGATCACGGGTCCTATTTTTATAAAGTAATCGATTTCAGCCTTCGGTTCCTCAAAAAGGAATCGATTCCTTTTGGAATCGGATCCTTTTAAAAAGAAATCGATTCCGGATCATTTTAAAATTATATAACGAATCCGGATCACGGATCCTATTTTTATAAAGTAATCGATTTCAGCCTTCGGTTCCTTAAAAAGGAATCGATTCCTACCCAGGTCTTTTCTTAAGTGAAAGAACTTTTCAAATTTTGATTTAAACATTTTAAGTTTGACTCAAAATAAGCACATAATGCCTATATTACTTTTTTGATAGCACTATCAATTACTGAGATACCCTATAAAAGAGTCGAAAATAAGACAACCTATATTTGGTAAGCTAGCTCTCGGACTATATTTTTCAATTTTTAAGATTATATTGCAGTCAGTAAAAACCATACAGAAAACTAAAACATACGTTTAATTTATACTTTTCATTATTTTGATGATCCGCCACTGTTTCTTATCGACCCATTTACTTTCATCATCAAAACATTACCATTTATAGTACCCACTTCCTTTTTCTTTAATTTTCAGGAACCAGAAAAAGAGAAAAACGAGAACCCGGCACCAACGTTGCCGAACCATCCGCATCAGTTGCCCAATCAGACACGGGCAAGTGCTTCTTCAGTAAAACACCTAAACCTGAACAATTTATGCAAAAATCAAGAGTGGAAACCGAACGAGTGTTACGTCGATGAAATCGTGCTTCCCAGTGAATCGTTGCAGTCGTTGTCAGAGTTGAAAGTTTTGAGTTTGAGAAATAACGGGATACAGAATTTTCCGAATAGTGTGCTGCAGCTCACGACGTTGGTGACTTTGGATATATCGGATAATTGTTTGTTGACGTTACCTCCGGAAATTAGTCAGTTACACCAGTAAGTTTTCTATTTATTGCAAAAGGAAAGTATTGTAATTATGTGGAATTTCTTAGACATGTCGGGTTATTGACCAAGTTTATTCTATGAATCTATTATTTTTATAAATTTTAATTAACTCCAAGATGATAAGTTCTTTATCTTTTAAAATTTTTTAGTTTGTCAGCATCTGGTAATAAATGATTCAATTCCTAAAAGTGCCTTGCTAAATTTTAATTTATTTTTTTATTGGTACCCTTTTTAATTAAAGTACGCCTAAGCGTGTTTAAATCAACTTTTAAACAGGCGCATGTTTACCATGGTACATCAATCAAAAACACGAGAAATATGAAGTCTAAGATGACAGTGCCAACCTTTAACCGCGAATTTTGGCATATGTCAAACATTTTATAGAAAAAAAAATTATGGATCTGATATAAGTACAGTTGTGTGCATAAAAAAGTCGTACAAGGTTTGTATGGTGTAAACCTGCCTATGATGTTCCAGATTTCATTAAAAAGTAGTACATGTATACATTCAGACTTTTGTTATTTTTCCGAGAAGTGTAGTGGAGACTTGTACAACAATATAATTATTTTTTAGACTGCTACAGGGCTTAGGACAATTTCATATTTAATTAGTTTAGAATTATTTTTTTAAATGAGAACGATGATCTTTTAAATAAGGTATTTTCGCTTATGCGGCTGTTTTTTTGTATACCCTTTCCCCTGAGAAGTATTTTATCCTAATATTTTAAAGTAAAATAGTTTCTGACCCTATTATTACAAAAAAACACATGCTACGTTTTTTTCCTAAAATGTCAAAATAATTATTTATTTTTAAAATAAAATTAAATATTTATAATACATAATAATTATAATAATTAAGTCAATGAAAACATAAAGCTATATCAGTATTTCGTCATAGCACCATTATTTTCTATTAATTTATTTAGTCTAGTTGGTATCGAAGTATAAAGATTTCTTATGAGATCGGGATCATTGGCTAGTTCTTCCCAGGTTTCTTCAATAAAGTTTACTAGCTCATCCCTTGTGTTTGGTTTAAAGTTAACTCTGTAGATCTTTTTAGTCATAAGACCCCAAACATTTTCCAAAATATTAATGTCGGGACTTTTTGCGGGCCACATTAGTCTCTCTATATTTTGCCGTTCAAACCATTCTGTTATGATTGCTGCATTGTGGACCGGGCAATTATCTTGTTGGTGTATAAAATTTTGATCAGGGAAAAGTTCTGAAACACTAGGTAACATAATATTTTCCAAAATATTCCTGTACGTAATAGCGTTAAATCTTTCATTAATAGTCCAGCACACGCCCAATCTACGAGAGCTTAACCAAGCCCAAACATTTACCGAAAATCTACCGGATTTTTATGAATTATGAATAAATTCTTCATTAAATCTTGTTCCTCTTGGCCTGTATACTTTTATATGTCCCTTAAAGCATGACTGGAAAACCTTTTCATCGGTAAATACTACACTATTCCAGTTCTCACGTAAAATATTATTTAAAGCGAAAATGACTCTTGCCTGTTTATGTTCATTTCCAAGGATTACCTTTTTGGCAGCAACATAGTTTTTTAAATGTGATTTTTTAATTCTTCGACTAGCTGTTGATCTTGATGCCGGAAATGCTGTATGTCGAAAAGCATTCCGCGCTGCTTCAAAGGGATTGTCCTCCAAATAGCGCAAGAGTGTATTATCTTGTTCTTGCGTACTTATTTTGGGTCTTCTTGTTGGCTTTTTCCTATTCACGTTACCTTCAGTCTCCCATTTGCGCTTTATGTTTTGTACGGTCTTCTTATTTTCATTTATAATATGGGCTATATTTCTTATGGGCGTACCGTCTTGTAAATACATAACTATTTGAGCTTTTTTAAAATTATTTAGCTGTGGCATTGCAATATTTGTACGAGAAAAATGTTAAACGCGCGTTAATTGAGATTTTTTTTTAATTTTGACACTACTTGTCAAAGTCAATGAGAAGTTTAATTAAGCCTGATTTAACATAGCCTATTTTTGCTGTACGACTTTTTTATGCACACAACTGTACATTAAAACACAAATAAAATATTACTAATATAATAAATATTACCAATAAAAAAAGTATTCTTGGATAACTGGTCTTTAAAACACTTGCTCTATTTCGAGAACTCCGCGTTTTAAAGACCTTAATACCCACTGTATACTTTGATATACTATTTTTTAATAACTAAGAGGATTTATGGTATTAAAACCCAGTATTCAAATTTCTTTCTGCCGGGCCTATACAGGGTATCCGGAAAAACGTGGGAAATCTTCCGGATATGAAGAGAGAAAAGTGGAGAGAAAAAATATTACAAGCTCATATAAACTTTTCTTGTACAGGCCTCCTCTTTGGAGGTATTGGCTTCCAAAGAGCACTAATAAAATTAAGTTTTTAAACATAATTATTGAATATTTTAATTTTATTTTAATAAGATGTAATATCAAGTGAGACTCTACAAATTACCATCAAAGTGTTATGACTTTTGACCCCTTTTTTACGCCCTTTATTAATACGAACTTTAAACAACGTTTTTTACAAACCTTTAACAATTGACTAAAAATTTAGGTAATCTACATTCATGTCACTAATCCTTGTTTTTGAAAAAACGTCACTTTATTTACACTGTTAATCCCCTAAGTTCTGTCGAGTTGAATATGAAAAAAAAAGGAAAGGGAAATATCACTTAAAGCTCAAAACATTTTTTTGCCAAAAAACGAAGCATTAAAAAACGAAATATTTTTTTTATTTTGAATTTAAAAATCCTATCAATGAACTTCTGAAGTTTTTTTTTATAAAAAATAAAAAAAATGTTTTTATTGATATTATAATATCATTATTTTATGAAAAACTTACGCAGGTTTGGAAATAGAAATTAAATTAATTTCTTACCAATTATTTGTTGTGGTGACTGAGCGTACTATTTTTACATACAGTGAGGCAATAAAGTCTGGAAAAGTACCTTTTTCAGGTAAACGAAGCACCTGAGTAAAAAACGCTCGGACACGTGGATTAAGTTTTTAGGTTTAAAATTTTTTTAAAGAGAAGAATTTATACAGGGTGTTTCAAAATCAGCAGGGCCGGTATCGACTTCATTTTTTTAAATTGCACCACCTGCATATTTTGACATTTTTGGATGTTACGGACAATTCTAGACACATTTCATGTACATTGTCCTATGCCTATCTTCAACTGTTTTCGAGTAATCAAGGTTACATGCCATAATTTTAGGAAAACGAAAATTCAATTGAAAATAATTTATTTCACTTTGTAAACAACAATTATGGGGCACACTTTAACGTAACAAATGCTGAAACTGTTGCCCGTTCACTTCTTGGCAGTATCCTAACCGATCGATGAACTCTTGTTGCGCGTTGCGAATAAAAGAAATTGGGATTTGTCGAATCTCTTATACGATTTTTTAAGGCATCGAAATTGGGAGGCCTATTGAAATAAACTTTGCTTTTTAAATATCCCCATAGAAAATTATCTAGGGGAGTCAAATCCGGAGATCTGGCCGGCCACTCGACAGGGCCACGACGTCCTATCCATCTGTTAGAAAATATTTCATTGAGATACTGCCAGAGAGGTACAGCGTAGTGAGGAGGTGCGCCGTCTTGTTGAAACCACATAGTCGGAGTGGGTAAATCGGGTTCATTACCTGGATACAGTTGAGCCAAAGCAGGAATTAACTCCAGTTGCAAAAAATCTAGATAAATTTCGCCGGTCAAGTTTTTGTTGAAAAAATACGGGCCTATAATCCTGTCTTGAAATATTCCAGCCCAAACATTAATTTTTTCCGGATACTGCGTGTGAGTCACTTGAGCCCAATGAGTATTCTCTTTTGACCAATACCTACAGTTTTGTCGATTGACACTACCATTAAGAAAAAACGTAGCTTCATCGGAAAATAAAATATTTCTACAAAAAAATGGATCCTCGTTGCACCGCTCTTGCATATTTTCGCAAAACTCGAGTCGGCGGTCATAGTCGTCTTCGTTTAATTCATGTATTAATCTTATTTTGTATGGATGATACTTTGCATGTTTCAGAATATTTTTTACCGATGATTTACTGATGTCTAAATTTAATGCTACTTGACTTGTAGGTAAATGTGGATTTTCGTTATAATTAAGTAAAACATCTAATTTCACATTGTCATCTAGTTTTGGCCTACCTGTTCTAGGAAGGTCTTTTACACAACCATGTTCACGGAATTTTTTAACAATTTTGCTGACTGTAGATTCTGTAATAGCTTGCTCCCGATCTAGATGGGCGTTATTAAAAACTTCACAGACTTCACCCAAATGTCTTTGGCGATCTCCCCAGCCAAAAATCATAAGGATTTCGATTCTTTCTCGTTCTGAAAGCATATCTAATAAGATTAGTTCTCATACAGTATATCACAAAATGACACAGTGATCACTGAAACAACAGTCAAAATGACAATTAAGGTACCAAAGGTAAGGTAGAAAAATCGACGTGTCGGACCGATTTAATTTTGCAAGCAATTAATGTGCCAAAAATGTTACTTTTCAAACCTTGATTACTCGAAAACAGTTGAAGATAGGCATAGGACAATTTTCATGAAATGTGTCTAGAATTGTCCGTAACATCCAAAAATGTCAAAATATGCAGGTGGTGCCATTTAAAAAAATGAAGTCGATACCGGCCCTGCTGTTTTTGAAACACCCTGTATAAATTCTTTTCTTTCAAAAAATTTTAAGCCTAAAAACTAAATCTACGTGTCCGAGCGTTTTTTACTCAGGTGCTTCGTTTACCTGAAAAAGGTACTTTTCCAGACTTTATGGCCTCACTGTATTTAAATATTAAATATATTAAAAAAAAATCAATATAGGTATCAAATTCTTCTTTAGCATCTTCTTAAACATCTTCTGATAATTCAGTTACATCACAATCACATGAACGTCATTCACAATTGACGTTCATGCATTCTTTGCAGAACATTGAGCAATTTAATTCCAACTTTCTGCAACTATAGTTTCCATTACAACTTTTGATACATCTACAGGCTACTTTCTCAAGAAAACCTTGCGGAGCAGAAGGTTTAATGATTAAAATTGGTATAAGTCCATGTTTTTAAGTTTTCCAAACCTAGTTACGAATAGCCAACTTTGAAATATTATAACTCGGTTACCATTACTTTTACATATTTTAACCAGGCGCCATTTTAAAGGCCATAAAATAAACTATCTTTTTTATGCAATATTGTATCTACCTAAATTCACACCTAAAAACCAGAGGTTGCCGGAAAAAACTGATTTTAGATTCGTGATCAGCGCCCCAAAAAACCCCTGTATGCAAAAATTCATGAAAATCGGCGTGGTGTCCGTAAAGTAAAATTTTACCGGAACTTTTGCGCTTTATGTATTGGTAAGGTCAAAAATTTCTTAAGACGTTTCGTTTTCGTTAAACCATTATCAACTTTATTTTTTTAAATACGGCCCTGGATTTTTTAATTATTTTTTTTTACGCCTTATTATCCCAATTACAAAAATGTATAACACTTAATATTTATTTAACAAATATGAAACGCCCCTATAAGAAATCATGCGCGTGCCTTGTCTTATTGTCTCTTATGGAAAATATGTTTATTTAACAAAAAATATCAATTGTCATACATTATTGTAATTGAAATTAAAACTACTTTAAAAAAATGCAATAAACAATCGAGGGCCGTATTTCAAAAAATAAAGTTGGAGATGGTTTAGCGAAAACGAAACATCGTAAGAAATATTTGACTTCACCAATACAAAAAGCGCAAAAAGTTTCAACGAGAAGGTATTTTTAGAATTTTACCACTTTTTAAAATAAACTAGTAAAAAAATAAAAACAAATATCGAAAATTTTAGTTTTTTTGCCATATTTCCGAAATTACAAAAGATAACTTTAATTTTTCAAAGGTCTACTATTGGGCTTCTCAATACGCAACTTTGCCCCAATTTAAACTTCTTCGTATCTCTTACCGTTTCCGAGATCCAAATGGTAAGAGTCGAATTTGAAGACTTTGTATAAACTTCAGAATCATTGGGTGGTGGTGTTTTTTGGGACGTTAAGAAAACTGGAAAAATGTGTAAAATCTCCTGGATATGAAAAAAAAACACGTAAAAATATACTACAATACTACACCGTGGGTGTCTTCAGTATGGTGAGAGGGAGTTTGTTCACACGGGACTTGAATTTTTGGAGATTGGGAGGAGAAGGAAAAGCTTCTGCGGGCAGCAGGTTCCACAGTCTTGACACTCTAGGGATGAAGGA
The DNA here is from genome assembly GCA_019359885.1 of Listronotus oregonensis. Taxonomy (NCBI): domain Eukaryota; kingdom Metazoa; phylum Arthropoda; class Insecta; order Coleoptera; family Curculionidae; genus Listronotus; species Listronotus oregonensis. The sequence continues at coordinate 109,154 of JAHBCN010000688.1, forward strand.
ACGAAGAAAGCGGGAAGTTCGGGGCCTCCCTAACTGAACTGTAAAAGGATGCATAAAAACTGCACTACGTGTTGCTCTGTTGGGAGCTGCCAGAGAAGGAATTATACTGGCCAATTCCTCTGAGCAGAAGCCGTGAAAATACCTATAGAAGAGCGACAGATCCCCTACAGCTCGACGGTGGGCAAGAAGAGGAAGCCTTTCTGTAAGCGTTGGATCATTAATAAGACGAACGGCTCTTCTTTGAATGGAGTCCAGAATGCTAAGTGTTGTAGGGGACGCCATTCCCCAGACATGAGAACAATATTCTAAAGAGGGTCTGATTTGGGATACATACAGAGTGTACAGATTGGAAGAAGAGAAATATTTTCTGGCTCGGAAGAGAATCCAATCTTTTTTGAAGCTGCCGAAGCTATGAATGAAATGTGTTTGTGCCAGTTGAGGTTATTCTCAAAAGTAACGCAGACAAGATTAAACGACTCTTTGTTCTGCAGAACTTGGCCGCTCATATGTAAGGGATGAGCATTTGCAGACTTTTTTCGCGACAGCGAACATGACTGTGTTTTCGAGGCATTAAATTGAACAAGATTTTTGGCGCCCCAATCCAAGATAAGTTTGAGGTCTTGTGAAATAGATATCTGCATTGACCTGCTCTTGTTTTCGAAATCAGAATTACATGGTGGCTTAAGAAATTGAATACTAGGGTGGAGGGTACTATCGTCAGCAAAACTATGAATGGGATTGATTGTGGAAGAGAGAAGATCGTTAATGTGTAGAAGAAACAGCGTGGGTGCCAGCACTGAGCCCTGGGGCACCCCAGCATTAATTTGGTAGAAGCTGTAGGAATGACCATCTACACTAACTGATATACGTCGACCAGAAAGGAAACTGGAAAGCCAAGAGCAAAGCTTAGGTGGAAGACCTTAAGAAGGAAGTTTGTTAAGAAGCCCATCATGCCAGACCTAATCGAAAGCTTTGGATATGTCAAGAGCAACGATCTGGGATTCACCAAGAAACTCAAGGGACCTGTTCCAGTTGTGTAAGACAAAGGAAAGAAGATCAGCTGTGGATCTACTGTGACGGAATCCATATTGTCTATCATGTAAGATCTTATGTTTTTCCAGATACTTTGGGAATTAATGAATTTTTCCATTGCTTTGCAAACAACTGAAAGAAGAGATATAGGTCTATAGTTAGAAGGGAGAGTTTTGGATCCTTTTTTGGGGACAGGTTGCACACGTGCAGCTTTCCAATTCTCCGGGAAAATGCCCGTGTCGTAAGAGATTCTAAAGAGGCGAGTTAAGATGGGTGCAAGCACGGGAGCACATTTTTTTAAGACGATTGCTGGTATGCCATCCAGCCCAGACGATTTTTTAGTATAAAGAGAAGAAAGAATACGCTTGATCTGTTTGACTTTTAAAATTATATCGGACATTTTATGAGAAACAGGGACAACTGTTGGAAGAGGAAGATTAATAGGAGGATCAAGCGTAGAATTGGCAGCAAATTGTTTGGCAAATAGTTCGGCTTTTCCTTTGGAGGTAGCCTTTAGTAGCCTTTTTTTAGTAGGTTTACCTATTGACTAAAAATTAAGTACTTTTCAGTCATTTCGCTAATCTTAACCGTTTTCGAAAAAACGTCACTTTATTTACACTAAGTTCTGTCGGGTTGAATATGAAAACAAGAAATTTTCTCCTGTCACCAACATGATAGTTTCAATTAAAAGTTAAACTTTAAGTTAGAAACTTCGAAACATGGACTTCGTGAAGGTTAATAGCGACACGAATGAAAAGTGCTTAATTTTAAATCAATAGTAAAAGGTAATATTCATAAATAAGCGATTGACGAAAAAATAATTTAATTATTTTAGAACTACACCATATTATATTTGCCAAAACGTATTCTTGTTGGCGTTTAGGAGTTTATATTTTAATAAAATGTCAATTTTTTCCCTATTCTTTTTATTAATTTAAGATATTTACTTTTTTGTCGTCTGAAATTAAGGTGTCCTTGATTTAAATTCTGTTAGTATGTAATTTACCAAATCTCATATAACAGATACGCAATCCGACGTGTTCATTTTGGCACAGTGAACAGAACATCCGTTGTTTCTTTCACGCTTTCTCGGTAGAGCGAAACTGCATAAATTACTGCAGAATTACCCAGCTCCCGATGGCTCGCTCGTCCATGTCTTCGTTTTCTTATTGTTATGGTTAATACGGCGCGTGCCCCCAATTCAATTTGTTTTGGCCAATTTCGTTACTTAAGTTATTTTGTGGTTGTTTGATGTGCTGAACTATTTTTTTACTTTAATGCTGTAATTTGAGACTTTTCTGTGTTATTGGGTTACATAGTGATTTACTTATTGCAAGATGTAAGTTTAAAAGATTTTCGTCTTGTCTTTCTAGGCGAGACAATAATTTGTCTCTCGCTCAAAGACTCCACATATGACTAAAGACGCCCTTTCGTTGAAAATCAGTTCGTAAGGATTAGACAGTTTATTATAATAATATAAAAAAAGGATTTTAAATTCCGATTAAAAATGCATCTGGAGTAAAAAATATACCACACAAAAGATAGGTAAATATACAGGGTATTTCCTAAATTGTTTAAAATATTTAGAATGCGATTCCCAAAGTGTATTTATAAAAAAAAACTTCATATAAACGTATGTCGAAAAATGTTTTCTTTTCAAAACTGCATGGTGTTGATTTTTTTTCGATTTTCTGTAGTTATCGCATTGTCTCCATTTTCTAAAAGTTTAAAAGTTTACAGTGTTTATTAGGGAGCATGTTTTGGTATAAAAAAATGTAATAACTTCACCAGGAGTGTGACCTCTGGTATAATATTATTAAGGCGAGGCCCCTCGTATATTGGAAAGAAGATACTTTTCGACATATGCTATTATTAACTTTTATAAAAATACTTGAGGAATAGATATTTATGTTATAAGGATAATAATAATAATTGTTTATGATTTGAATTTCATAAATAAATTTATATTCCGGCGATTTATTATTATTTTTTTTTTTTAATTATTAAAGTGATATAAACGTAGCTTAATTTCAGTAATGTGCGCAGCAACCTAAGGTAACAACGGAATTGTTAACTTGTATTCTCATGTCATTGTTAAAGTTAAATTTATTAAAAAGATCATTAAACGTTGTAAAATGAATGTTTTACTCCCAGAAATTGAAAATTAAGCTTGCTGGATTAATGCCTTAAAAATCTTAAAGCGTATACGAAAAAACCTATGCCAATTATGAAAGTTGGTGTCTCAAGAAAAATGTTGAGAATAGTGCTCACTTTTAGCTTATTTCAAAGAACAATAAGTGACAAAAAAGTCCTAAAGATTATAGAGTTATTACTCGATGTTAGATTAGATTAGATTATTTGAGCGGAGATGGCAAAAATGACCTCCACCAGTGCAACCTTGCCAGATTTGTTGTGGTTTCTCCTATCGTTCTTTAGAGTACCTTGTCCAGGCCCGTCTTCTTAACTAGACTCCAGAGTCTTGACACTGGCCACTCCATATATCTTGCCGGTTTGGCTTTTTCTCACCAAGCCTAGTAAACCTAAGCCTACATAACTTGGCCGAGCAGGTCTTAATGAACTGCTTTGCCCGTCGTTGTCCTGGTGTTTGTAACCACCAGCTTTGAAACTCTCTGTCTTAGATGCTTTAAGGAGGCCTGTCGAGATTCCACAGAATTGCTCAGGGCCTATCATTTTCATGGCTGATCCTCCTTTGGCTAGGTCGTTGGCCTCTTCGTTACCTGGGTGGCCCTCGTGGCCTGGTACCCAGGCTAGCGTAAGTTTGTTTGCCAAGCCGACTTTATCCAGGGCCTGTATACAGTCCCCCACTAGTTTGGAATTAACTTTTGGAGAACTGATGGCCTTTAGGGCCGCTTGGCTGTCTGAGTAAATGACGATGTGTTTTCCTTTACTCCCTTTTTCTTTAATCGATGTTTTTCGATATTCGATGTTACGAAGCAAGTTAACAATGAAGAAAAATGTTGACATAAGTAAGTTTAGTCACAAAAAGTCCAAGAGGCTGCGCTGCCTCAGGTAGTGAATCAAGACGGCTTCCAGGGGATGAGAAGAAGTTTAGTCACCTGATTGCGTTTTTAAAATGAAACTCCACTTTTTACAAACCTAAAAAATCCAGAATTTTGACCAAAGAAAATTTGCAACGTTTACAAGAGGCGAAAAATAAAGAATATTTACTATTGAAAGTGTCAGTGATAATAGGTATAAGTGGAGCATGCCGAAGAGAGGAGCTTAAAACTTAAGAATGGAAGATGTACACGATGAAGGGACTGTTTTTAGAATTGTAATACCTAGTAGAAAAAACAATGTTTCCCGAAAATTCTTTTTAACGCCTGGCGATCTCGAAGGAGTCAATATGGTGCAATTGGTTCAAACCTATGCATCAATGAGACCCAGCGATGCCGAAAATTCTCGTTTTTTTGTCCTTTAGAAACAGCAAATGTACAAACCAGCCGGTGGGTATTCAGACTTTTGGAAACATGTACAAGACAATTGCTTCCTTGTTAAACTTACCTCATTCTGCCGAATACACTGGTCACTGTTTCCGAAGGTCTTCGGCTCCCTTGTTGGCCGATTCCGGAGTGGATCTTTACACTGTTAAACGTCATGATGGCTGGAAAAGTGACACAGTTGCTAAAGGATATATAGAAAACTCACGTGGGAATTAAAAAATAATTTCGGTATCCTTTCTTGAAAAAAAAAATGGGACAAATCCGACGCCTATGTCTAACATTAATTTACCAAATTGTCATAATGTAGTATTTAATTTTAATCGTTAAATTTTATTGTTTTGAATAAATTTTTCATATTTTTGCCTGGGATACCTAGATATATTTTTGAATATAGTACTCAGTACCTATATAAACTATAAGAGATACAAAAAAAATGCATTAAATAAAAAATAGGGAATTCTAATTTGTCTATATAAAAGCTAAATAAACATTTTTGATATTTTACAAATAAAGGAGATATAAACGAAAATGTAATTTTCACAAAAAATTTCAATCCAAAATAGGATTTTTTTTTATTAATATGATTGTTGTTTATTTTTTTACAACAAATTATTATCTTTTTTATTTGAATCCCAAATCATCAAAAATTTGGAAAAAAAAAAAAAATTTTCAGGGGTATACTTTAAAAAATCCTGAAAATTCGGTTTTTTGATTATAACTCGACAAACATTGCATTTAGAAAAAAAAATTATATTACTTCAATTAAAGGTCTTAAAAAATACATAGTTTTTGTTCTATAAAGTATCGTTTATCTTTTATAGCTTTTAAAATTTTTTTTTCGATTTTTTGCTGTTTGACTTCCAATTTTAACTTTAGATTCGTGTTCAGCGGAAAAAAATACACCAGAAAACCAAATCGACCTTTATCTGAGAACTATATCGATCGTGGAAAAAATTTGTATGTAACACATATGAAAAGTGCCTTTTCGGCTCTTGACGACCTGCCCGAACTCGGCTTCGCGTCGTTCGTGCAACTGCCGTCGCGTGCGGAAAAGTACGACTTTCCGCACTGTTTTTGTAAATAACTATTTCACACTGGTGTTTCCGAAGTTTTAAAAATCGCCGCACTTTTGAGAGTGTTTAGAAAGTTTAAAAATCCCATTTTTGATGGTACTTGTAGGAAAATAATATACTGTGTGACATAGAAATTGCAACACCCAGTAAATGTGTATTGTAACAATTATAATAAAAGTTTTTTAGGATAGATTTAAATTATTTTAAAGGATAAATAAGAAAAAACAAAGAATCTATAAAAAAATGTTTAATGAACTAAAAGTTATTAATTAAATGAAATGGACAGGTAAAACAAATTTGATTTTTAAAAATCAAATAGTGGAAATAAAGAAAGTGATAAGTGAACAGTATATAAAAAATTATTTTTGAATTTAAAATTAAAAACAGGGTAAAAACTTTAAAATTTCCAAATAGACATGCAATAAAGTAAAAAACAATTTTATTTATGGAAATAATGTTAATTATAAAATGATTATAAAAAAGGGAATCATATTAATCTTAAAAGTGCTTTTAAATTTTGTTATTTAAGTTTGTAAAGTAGGTAGGGAAAAAAAAGGGTTTTTTTGTAAATTGGGAAAAATAAGTAAAAGTCACGTACGCCATTTATCATGCATCAATAGCTTTAAAATGAAATTGCAAACAAACTCAAATTAAAACATTTTGTTTATACCAAATGAAAAGCAAATTTATAATAATTTTCATTTTTAAAAACAAGGGCCAATATAAAGAAATAACATAGGGGTTTTTTAAAAGAAAATCAAAATATATCAATTGAAGTCCAAATTTAACATAAATTTTTCTCAAGTGGCCTGGAAAGCATCCATTTTCATAAAATTATTCATTTGTTTTTTAATGAGTATATAAGCAAAAAACGCCCGAAAACGGCTATTCACATAATTCAGTTGCTACCGAAAACTTAATAGTTTATTTTAATAAAAAAACAAATGAATGGTAAACATCAACAAAGAAAGTATTCTAACCTCACTATTTTGACAGAAAGTAAACAAACGAAACAAAGTTAAGTTTCCAGTATAAATATAAAGTTAAATCATCAGAAAGTTTATAAAAGTGTTAATACAGAAACAATCAAGTTAAATACCTGTGTTAATGGTAATTAATCAACAATAAAAAAAAACCGAACCCAAAATCGACAAACGTCAACAAGTATATTTTCGACCACGTTCGATCTAACACCACACTGGGAGGCAGCTTTGGACATTATTTATGGGAAGATTTACAAGAAAACCCAAAAGGGAAAACGAGATTATTTAGTTTTAGTATCCTTTTTATAATGTTTATGACAAATAGTCATAGTTCTTTTTATATTGTTCCGTAATAAGGTAAGAGTTTATTTATGTATTGAAAAAGGATAGGAGAAATAAATATTGCCAACATAACTCTAAAAAAAGAATATATTGCCAACGTTATTTTAAAAAGAAACTATAAAATTGAGGCAAGACATAGATATAAATATTAAACATAATTATGAATTAAAAATATATGATTTAAGATTTAAGAATAACACATTATTATCATTTTTATAAATATTTGTTATCAAAATTAGTATATATAATAAATAATTTATTTTGAAAATTATTCAAATCTTTTATTTTGTATGTATGTCCAGATAAATGTAAGATAAGCCAGACTCAAAGGGATTGAGAGTTTCAGAAAGCCGGAGTTGTACTTAAAACCCCACAGAATTAAAATTAATTGTAACAATCTCGCTAAATATTATAACATAAAAACAAAATACCATATATATAAAATATAATATAATATATTAACTATAATTAAAATATATAATATAATTAATTCGTTACAGTATATTGTATCATCATTTTGAGAAATAATATTTGCTTGTGGTAGGGTCTCCCAGGACAATCTTATTTTATAACGTAAACTTTGTACATCCAACATAAGATGTTGGAACCGGCTTAGCCTCCTACCCATCATTTCCCATACATGTTCAATAGGCGATAGGTCAGGTTACCCTGCAAGCCATGGATTAAGAGTAACATTAGCTTGTCGGAGGAAGTCTCTTGTAACTGCAGCTGTGTGTGGTCTAGCATTGTCGTGCTGAAAAATTGGGTTTTGCAGTTGTTGAACGTATGGCAACGCAACAGGTTGTAACATGTTATTAATGTAAGACCGAGCGTTTATGTTTCTGTCTAAGAAAACTAGAGACATTCTGCTTCCAATTGCTATGGCATCCCATAATATAACGGCACTATTAAGCGCAGTCTTGCGCTCCACGCAATATTGAAGTTGTCGTCAATCTCCCCGTCTTTGACGAACCTTCCTACGACCATCATAATCCCACAAACAAAATCTTGACCTGTCACTAAATACGACTAAATTCCATTCCTTATATTATTGAGCCGGTTCTTGACACCATACCAGACGTAGCTGTCTATGTCTATTGGTCGATGCCCAAAACAGGGCCCAAAGGGTGGGATGATTGTAGCCCCTACGTTCTATTCTTCGTAAATCGATCTTAAGGATTCTGTCGACCCGTAGCTACCCTCCACTACGTTCTAAAGAACTAAATCTTAAAAGCCGTTTTTCAGATCTGTGGTTTTTCTTAACCCGACGCTATGCACGATTAGACCATTTTAAAAAACGGTTTTTAAAATAAGGGCAAAAAGCCCTTTGCCCCTTTAAGGGGAAATTACCCGACAGAAAAATAAGGGTACATCTTAGCATATTGTGGGTGTTGCAATGTCTATGTCACACTGTATATAACATTCCGTATATTATAAAGATACAAGATCGTCTTGCTTTTAACGAAGAACATCCTTCCGCACCTGCTTGCCATATCAATTTAAACATCCGCCGCAAAATAATAAGCGCCGTTGATCAAAAAATCATTGTTTTAAATGATCGTCCTTGTCGGTAACCCGCTTGTGCATCCTGTGCCGTTTTCAAATTTAAAAAACTTTCATTTTTATTCAGTTCTTTGCTAAATCTACGGTGTTTAAAACGTGTAATTTGAATGAATTTAAATTAAACCATCAAAAAAGTTTGTGGATATTTTGAATATTAAAAATAGTGCTAAAACCGCAAAAGATAATGGTCATGTTCTTGCTTTATACTACATCTTTTTTTGTTTTTATAGTTTACAAGAACTAATCCTCGACCAGAACCTTCTAAGCGTTTTGCCGGTGACTCTATGGGACCTAAAGTTTTTAAACACTTTAAGGGTGGCTTCGAATCGCTTGGCCCTTCCACCGGACAAACCCGGGGAACCCCCCGAAATGAGAGCGCTAATATTAGCGGTAAGTATAAAAATACACGGCTTCTGCTCAGAGGAGTTGGCCAGTATAATTCCTTCACTGGCAGCTCCCAACAGAACAACACGTAGTGCAACTTTTATGCATCCTTTTACAGTTCAGTTAGAGGCCACGAACTTCCGGTTTTTTTTCGTTCCTTCATCCCTAGAGTGTCAAGACTATGGAACCTGCTGCCAGCAGAAGTTTTTCCTTCTCCTCCCAATCTCCAAATATATACAGGCATAAGCCTTCGTGGACTGTCCCAAGATAAATAACCTAGAAATTTAGAAATTTAACACTATTTTGCAAAAAAATTAACAGAAAGTTACTGATTAAAAAAAATCTAATGTTAAACTTATTCGATTAAAAATAAATAAATATACAATAAGTAAAGTTTTATATTTGAGAATTTCTTTCATTCTTCCCTTCTTATTGACTCGGCATATATTTGCTTTTATTTTTTAGGAGTCTGAACTAAATCCAGAAAATCGCAGAAGCCCAAACTCAAAAAGTGGAAATGGTCTCACTACATTAAACTTAAGAGCTAATAGACTTAAAGGGCATATAATTTTAGGTAACTATAGCGTAAGTATTTTAAACTTATCTTTTTCTCTTTTAAAATATTCATTTTCTTTACGTGCTATGTATTTTTTTTAGAAACTAAGTTAACATATATCAAATTATTTTTTAGAGTCTAACTCAACTAGATGTAAGTGAAAATAGCATAGAAATTTTGGATTTGGGTGCCGTAGAACAATTGAAAATTCTTCAGTGTTCCAGAAATTCTTTGACACAATTGACACTGTATGGTAAAAATCTAGTTTCCGTAATTGCTGGAAATAATCGTAAGTAAACATTTGATTTTTGTATTATTGTCATAAAAAAATGTGCATCCAACGGTAAAACAAAAAAAAAATTGAAATTTTAAATAATATTAACTAACAAATTTAATTTGAAAATGACAGCAATATATAAAGAAAAATTTACAATGAATAACAAAGCCGATATTGGCATTTAAAGTTCAATATATTCATACATTTTATCTTTAGAAAAAACTAAATTTTTCACTAACTCTAATGGGAACAACAATAACCCAGAAATTAACATTGTATTGTTACTTTATATATTTTTCTCATAGATATACTTACTTAATTTTTTTTATTTTATTTTTTCGAATATTTCAATCATGTATAAATTTTTCCATAAGACACGTTAAAAATCAAAACATTTCAGCGGAAATTTCACGTTGCCTAGACAACGTGGTATCTCCACTTACTTACAAACACATAACAATCGAACCTGTTTGTTTGTATTGTCAATTAGAATCGTCAAAATCAGTCAAAATAAGTCGATTTGGTCATGTACACGATGAAGAAATAGATAAAGTAATTAAAAAAACGATTTCAGTTATAGTTTTAATTATTTTGCATGAAATTGAAAATTGTATGACAAAAAAACATTTTAAAAGTACAATACTTTTATATAATGTATCTTCATTCTAAAAATATTCTCCCTTAATACCGCTCGTGCATAAAAATTAACCAGATAATCAGTGGCGTACCCAGGGGGGGGACAAGGTGGCATCCCCCCCCAAAAGACTCGAGAAAGATTTTTTTTACGACCTCGGCCGTAGCACTTGGGGGGACGCCCCCATTTGCCATTGAAGAGGGCGCCGAATCCTTGTTTTTTTGACGATATTAACGACTTCTTGGTAAAAAATTTTTTAATTCGCCGGACTGGCCTCCGCCGGGCATGGCTTTGCCCCCCCAAAACTTTTTTCTGGGTACGCCACTGCAGGTAATTTTCATTTAAGCTTGTTATACAAATTCCACTTGTTCTTCGAACTCGTCGAATTATAAATAACAAGCTTTCATGAAAATTATCGGTAATTTTTAAGCACTCGTAGTATTACCCCCGAAAATAATTATTACCTTTAAAAATAACCTAAATTACATTTTCAATGATGACAATGAAAAAATTATTATAAAATATTTAAAATTTATTTATCTGTCAAAGTCATATTTTTAAATAACATTATCCCATTATTTCCATAATGTTTCAAATGCTTTATTTTTATTTTCAATAGGTTAGCAATTATAAATTTTTAACATTAATATATATATATATATATATATATATATATATATATATATATATATATATATATATATATATATATATATATATAAATGAAAATCGTAGCTCCGTTTTAAGACACACAGTTAAAATAGATAACCTGTTCTCTTTTGCTGTTCACTATGACACTCTCTCCCTAGACGCGTTTCGCCTGCCTTACAGGACTCGTCAATAGGGCTGTAACGAGTGTTTAGTGAACAACAGAGAGACCAAGCATCTACTTATTAGACAAATATCATTGCCTTGTGGTAAGATATAAATATCCTACTTTCGATGCCGTACTGAAATCGCATTCAGCAGAGTCGACACCGGGTTTTACCGAAGTGGGTAAATATGTTGTTAAGAACTGGAAATAAATTCCCTACTGTCTCGGTATGTACGAAAATCGTAACTCCGTTTAAGACAGTTAAAATAGATAACCTGTTCTCTTTGCTGTTCACTATGACACTCTTCTCCCTAGACGCGTTTCGCCTGCCTTACAGGACTCGTCAATAGGGCTGTAACGAGTGTTTAGTGAACAACAGAAGACCAAGCATCTACTTATTAGACAAATATCATTGCCTTGTGGTAGAATATAAATATCCTACTTTCGATGCCGTACTGAAATCGCATTCAGCAGAGTCGACACCGGGTTTTACCGGAGTGGGTAAATATGTTGTTAAGAACTGGAAATAAATTCCCTGCTGTCTAGGTATGTACGAAAATCGTAACTCCGTTTAAGACAGTTAAAATAGATAACCTGTTCTCTTTGCTGTTCACTATGACACTCTCCCCTAGACGCGTTTCGCCTGCCTTACAGGACTCGTCAATAGGGCTGTAACGAGAGTGTTTAGTGAACAACAAAGAGGAGATAAACATCTCTTGTGCAGACAAATATCATTTGCCTTGTGGTAAGATATAAAGGCATCCAGAAGTAGGGATGTTTATATCTTGCACCACAAGGCAATGATATTTGTCTAATAAGTAGATGCTTGGTCTCTCTGTTGTTCACTAAACACTCGTGCAACTATTGACTTGAGTCCTATGGGCAGGCAGCGCGTCTGGGGTGAGAGTGGTAACAAGAGCTGGATTATCTATTTTAACGATGGCAAAAACGGAGTTACATTTACCTAAACACATCACTTTGAGGAAATTATTTCCGGTTAATATATATATATATATATATATATATATATATATATATATATATATATATATATAATATATATATATATATATATATATATATATATATATATATATATATATATATATATATATATACAGTATGTCAATAGAACAAATGGGCCAAAAATTTAGAAAAAAATGTAGTCTACGAGGAGAATTTTTACAATTTTTTTATACATTATACCTCAAAAAAAAACACATGAAATACCATCAACTTTATTAAATATTAAAAAATATATTGTTTAATTACACATTTTGTTTTATTTTTTAAAAATTTTGCTAAAATAAAATCAGATGCGTCGTAATTTTTTTAAATCCAAATATCTCAAAAACGGTTGCTTATATCAACTTTTAACATGAGTACCTTTTTGACGTAAAAATGACAAAACAATTATTTAATGTACTCAAAAATGTTATATAGGGGCGTACCAAAATGTTGTGATTGTTCAAAATAGTAAAAAGACGTGTAGGTGGCTCCCCCTACAAGTAAGATCCGTAATAAGATTAGATTCGACTCCGTCATACCAAAAAACCCCTGGATACCAATTTTTACTCCAATTTTTACATTATGATGGATTTTATTTAAAAAATAGAAAAATTAAATAAAAATTTTAACACCCTGTATTTCGAAAACGAAGGTCTTGCGGACCCATATTTGTATAGGCTTTTATGTTTATTTTTAAACCTTGACTTCGTACCTGAAGTATTGACATTTCCTTATAAATCGCCCTGTATATGGGTTTAATTTACTTTCAGGATTGAAAACCTTTACAGTAACGCATCCCCCTCCCCACCTCTCACATTTTGACGTATCGTACAATGATCTCCAAACGCTTCCCGATTGGCTTTCCGGCTGCAACGAACTACGTTCACTATTCGCCAGCAACAACGCAATCACCACGTTGCCAGATCATCTGTTTTGCAACGAAATGCCTTTTTTACAAACGGTGCAGCTGGCCTATAATCAGCTGCAATATTTGCCGATGATACAGCGACGACTGCCAATCCAGGAACTTTTTTACAAAATAACAGTTTGTCTTCGTTGCCGGATAATTTTTTTAAGTTCGTTAGAAGCATAAAGTGCTAAATGTTTCTAATAATAGGCTGGTTGATCTTCCGAAACCGGATGAGGTGCTTTTGCTGGAGAAACTTTTTCTGACAGCGAATTGTTTGATCGACAAGAGTCTTGAGAGGATGACGTTATATTTAAGAAATATAAAAAGTTTACATATTGGTAAGTTGATTTTTTATACACCAAACTATGGAGTGGGTGGGTAGCTGCATTAATTTTGCTTATTTTCACATACGTTATATCTTTTATTTTAGCCTATAACAATCTCACATCTTTACCTGAAAACTGTGCCACCTACTGGACGGAACTTGAAGAACTAGTTCTATCTGGAAACAAACTTCTTCGTCTTCCAGACAATATCGAAAAGCTGAAACACCTTTCAGTGCTAAGAGTGCACTCCAATTTACTGCAGAATATACCGAAACTGTCGAACCTAATGAAATTACGGGTTCTGGATCTGGCTCACAACCAACTGGATCGGATTGACTTGGGCTCGTTGATACCGCCAAATTTAAAATTTTTAGATTTAAGTTGTAACACAAAGTTACATGTCGACTCTCACCAGTTTAATACATACAGGTAAGCAACTTTGACAATAAAAAATATCCTATACAACTTGTATGAACTATACATGACAGATTTTGATACAACCTGTTTATGACATCGACAAAACCAAAGACGTCTTGGAATACGGAACTGATGTTAGCTAATGAGCTAATAACCTAAATTACATTATATATATATATATATATATATATATATATATATATATATATATATATATATATATATATATATATATATATATATATACATATATACAGTATGTCCGCGGATGTGGTTAACAAGAGGACAAATGGACCAAAAATTGAAAAATACGAAAAAAAGTCATTCTTAATAAAAATTTCTGCTTGTCGAAAAAATATGAACTACAATGAGAAAATAGATTGTTATCATACAGGGCGTCTCAAAAATGCAAAAACATAAAATCAAAGAAGAGCAAACAGTCGATTTTTGGCCTTTTAACGTGAAATGATAAATAAAAAACTTGCTTTAAATTTATTTCTTTTTCTGATTTCGAACTTACTAAAGAAAATTTGAATTAACGAAAAATAAAAAAAATCAACATTTTATATATCTTGTTGTTTTTTTCTATCGAAACCACATTTCAAATATTATAGAGTCAATCCATCCAAAGTGGTCCAAAAAACATTAATTGGTATGCAACTAATTTAAAATTTAATATTAATTTAAAATATTAAATTATTCAGCTTATATTATCAGTTTATACAGTGCGTTTTTACATGGTAAATCTTGCACTCCATGTTAGGTACACTTCCACTACTACTTTATAGCTAAAAATTGAAACAGGTGTAACTTCAAGGTTTAAGAATATTTTACATTAACCTTTGTACCAAAATAACTTCACAAAGTATTAAAAAAATTGATTTATTTTCCAATAAAAAATAGTTTTTACAAACCTCGTATATCAAAAATTTTTTCACTGTCACATTTTAGGAAATTTCAGCCAGCGTTTTATTAAAAAAACTACTAGTCATTGTCTGACAAACTATTTGTTACATTTTTATAAATAATGCCCTTTTACACTATCCAGGAACAAGTAGAAATGGTTTCAAATTACATAAGGGGAATGTCGAGTCGAGAAGTTGTGGATAACTTTGCTGCAGCTTATCCAGATCGTCCTGTTCCTAGTAAGAGTACCGTACAGCGATTGCATCAAAGGTTTACAAATACTGGTTGTATTGAAGACTCACACGTACCACGCAAAAGAGACGCCAATGTAGTAACCGAAGATTTTAAAATGGACCTGTGTTTGGCGATCGAGGAAAATCTATCGACAAATCTAAGTCAGCCTGAGGATAGTTTCACAGGTTCTAGGAGTAGCTCATATAAGGCTTTAAAGCAGGAAAAATTCAAATCTTATAAAGTAAGGAATGTTCAAAAGCTGTTACCACAGGATTATTTTGACCGAATGGAATTCTGTGAGTACTGGATGGATAGAATCAATACTAATCCAAATGTTTCGAATCTCATTTTTTTTACGGACGAAAGTTCTTTTCTACCAACGGGACCGTAAACAAACAAAACACGAGGGTGTGGGCTCGCGAAAAGCCCTACATAATTCACCAGACGCATACTTAATGGCGTGAGAGGGTTAATGTTTGGGCAGGAATTTTAGGAAATAGAATTATTGGCTCGTATTTCATAGAAGGTACACTAACAACTGATAAATATTTAAAACTTTTAGAAACAGTAGTGGGTCCTGCGTAGGCTGACATAGGAAATCACGAAATAATTTTTCAGCATGATGGAGCGCCCGCTCATAGTGCAGCTGTAGTCACAGAATATTTAAATAATACATTTCCAGGTAGCTGGATTGGACGATTTGGCCCCTTTAAATGGCCAGCTCGAAGTCCGGATATCTTGCCGTTAGACTACTTTTACTGGGGATATTTGTCCTTAAAAGCCTTTGATATTGTGAGAGAGAGGCCTGAACACATCGAGGAACTAAAAGATATAATTATCGAGGCTTCACGCGGTATCACACAACGGCAATTATGCAAAGTAAGATGACATTTTTACGATTTTCCTGGATACTGCTTAGCAGTAAATGGTGGTCACTTTAAACAAAACATTTAAATAGAACACCTAATGTATTTAGTATTATGTTTTTATTATCGTTGTTACATATTTCATATAAAAAGAAATAAATTTGCTTTTCCCCTTTTTCTTGTTGTCGTCTTTTTTTTCTACGATTTAGCTTTCTGATTAAAAAAATATGCAAAATATTTGCGGTTTTTGTCGCATAGCATTTTACAGAAGTTTTTTGTAATTAAACACGATTTTTGGTTTTATTTATTCCTGTAGAAATGTGAATGACATTTCCTGATATGTCACAGTGGCAAAATTTTTGATATACAAGGATACTAAAATTATAAAATTTTATTGGAAAATAAATCTTTTTTTTAATACTTTGTGAAGTTATTTTGGTACAAATGTTAATGTAAAATATTCTTAAACCTTAAAGTTATACCTGTTTCAATTTTTATCTATAAAGTAGTAGTGGAAGTGGACCTAACATGGAGTGAAAGATTTACCATGTAAAATCCTATGGCCCGTCTTAAATAAAACGCACTGTATATTCAGAAGTGATTTAATTAAAGCGAGAATTTCTAATCCCTTCTGATCCTTTGAGGAAAAGTGTGTAAGCGTGTATGCTTATTTACAGGTTTTTACAACATATAAATAATAAGAGATTTTTGTTTTGTTTTTAGGACGCAGAGACCAATGTCCCTAGTAGACGTAAGCGGAAAGAATAGAACAAGCTTACCGATGTCGCCTGCACCATTCTGTGAAAACGATTTGACTGACTATAGTTGGTCGGTTGGTTTTCGGAAACCTCAGGTTCCAAACCCAAGTTACACATAACCCAGATAAGGTTGCCGGCGTTTTGTAATACGGAAGCGCTATTTGGAATATTTGATGGTAAAAGATAATTAATTTTGCTTTCTTGTCATATAAAATTATACATTTTTTGACAGAGTAGAATAAAGTAAAACTATGATTATAATAAAAATAATGCTAAATTATATGATATTATGAGTTAAGTTTATTCTAAATTATCTTCAAATTATTCAGAAAATAGATAATTAGCCTTTCCTAATAATAAGTTTTCGACGGACAATTTATTTTTTTTTTTTTTTATCTTGGGACAGTCCACGAAGGCTGATGCTAAGTACTAACGTACTAACTGTAAAAGGATGCATAAAAGTTGCACTACGTGTTGCTCTGTTGGGAGCTGCCAGAGAAGGAATAATACTGGCCAATTCCTCTGAGCAGAAGCCGTGAAAATACCTATAGAAGAGCGACAGATCCCCTACAGCTCGACGATGGGCAAGAAGAGGAAGCCTTCTGTGAGCGTTGGATCATTAATAAGACGAACAGCTCTTTTTTGAATGGAGTCCAGAATGCTAAGTGTTGTAGGGGACGCCATTCCCCAGACATGAGAACAATATTCCAAAGAGGGTCTGATTTGGGATACATACAGAGTGTACAGATTGGAAGAAGAGAAATATTTTCTGGCTCGAAAGAGGAATCCAATCTTTTTTGAAGCTGCCGAAGCTATGGATGAAATGTGTTTGTGCCAGTTGAGGTTATTCTCAAAAGTAACGCCGACTAGATTAAACGACTCTTTGTTCTGCAGAACTTGGCCGCTCATATGTAAGGGATGAGCATTCGCAGACTTTTTTCGCGACAGCGAACATGACTGTGTTTTTGAGGCATTAAACTGAACACGATTTTTGGCGCCCCAATCCAAGAAAAGTTTGAGGTCTTGTGAAAGAGATATCTGCATTGACCTGCGCTTGTTTTCAAAATCAGAATTACACGGTGGCTTAAGAAATTGAATACTAGAGTGGAGGGTACTATCGTCAGCAAAACTATGAATGGGATTGATTGTGGAAGAAAGAAGATCGTTAATGTGTAGAAGAAACAGCGTGGGTGCCAGCACTGAGCCCTGGGGCACCCCAGCATTAATTTGGTAGAAGCTGGAGGAATGACCATCTACACTAACTGATATACGTCGATTAGAAAGGAAACTGGAAAGCCAAGAGCAAAGCTTAGGTGGAAGACCGTAAGAAGGAAGTTTGTTAAGAAGCCCATCATGCCAGACCTGATCGAAAGCTTTGGATATGTCAAGAGCAACGATCTGGGATTCACCAAGAAACTCAAGGGACTTGTTCCAGTTGTGTGAGACAAAGGAAAGAAGATCAGCTGTGGATCTACTGTGACGAAATCCATATTGTCTATCATGTAAGATCTTATGTTTTTCCAGATACTTTAAGATTTGGGAATTAATGAATTTTTCCATTACCTTGCAAACAACTGAAAGAAGAGATATAGGTCTATAGTTAGAAGGGAGACTTTTGGAACCCTTTTTTGGGGACAGGTTGCACACGTGCAGCTTTCCAACTCTCCGGGAAAATGCCCGTGTCGTAAGAGATTCGAAAGAGGCGAGTTAAGATGGGTGCAAGCTCGGGAGCACATTTTTTAAGACGATTGCTGGTATGCCATCCAGCCCAGACGATTTTTTAGTATTAAGAGAAGAAAGAATACGCTTGATCTGTTTGACTTTAAAAATTATATCGGACATTTTATGAGAAACAGGGACAACTGTTGGAAGAGGAAGATTAATAGGAGGATCAAGCTTAGAATTGGCAGCAAATTGTTTGGCAAATAGTTCGGCTTTTCCTTTGGAGGTAGAGACAATTCCATCTTCAGAGATTAGGGGTGGAAAAGAATTTGTGCAAAAGTTCTGACTAATATTTTTGGCAAAGGACCAAAAAGCTTTACTGCCATTTGAGCAAGAGAGAACTTTATCTTTTATTCGATTGTTAAAACGGTCTTTTGCTTCTGAGATGGTCTGATTATACTGATTTCTTGCTTCGATGCTAGCCTGTCGATTTTCGGGACTGGGGTTTTGAAGAAACTTTTTGTGGGCTTGAAGTTTTAAAAGTCTGGCTTTGTCACAGGATTTGAAAACTACCGATATTTTTGATACTAGCAGGTAAATGGTTAAACATTTTTTTGAGTCATAAATTAAATATTTTTTTATCAAAGTAAAACATAGATTTGGAAGATAGAGTTGAGATTTTTGTCTAGTATTCTGCGAAGAATCCTTAGTAAAGGGTTTTCCAAAAAGAACGATATAATTTTAAAATTAAATAAAATAGAAATGATTTCAGATACAACCACATACATTTATATTATCTTAAAGTACAATCTCTAACATTTATGTTATGAATAGCACGTCTTTTAAATGTCCACTTAGGCTTCGTGTACACGACGAATCCAACTTTCAAAGACTTTGTGTAATAAATCGGGCGTAATCTTACGCATGCAGCGTTCAATCTCAAAGCATCAAGGGTTTGTGGCCTGTTTGCATAAATCTTATATTTTAAATAACCTCACAAAAAGTAATCTAAAGAAGTAAAATCACAGCTTCTTGGTGGCCAGGCAACAGTTGCATTTTTTGAAATTATTCTTTCACCAAACTTTTCTTGCAGTATGGCGACAGTTTCATGAGCAGTGTGACATGTAGCGCCGTCTTGCTGGAACCACATATCTTCTAAATCAAGCGCATCCAAATTTGGCCATAAAAAATTTGTCAACATGTGTCGATATCGTTCACCATTCACTGTAACGGAATTTCCTACCTCATTTTGGAGAAAAAAATGGTCCAACGATACCACCATGCCATAAACCACAACATACAGATACCTTTAGGGGATGCAAAGGCTTCTCGTGAATCTTTTGGTTATCGTTTTCAGACCAGAAACTGCAATTTTGCTTATTTACGTATCCACTTAACCAAAAATGAGCTTTATCTGAAAAGACGCCGATGGTCCAGTGGCTTAACTTCTTGGATCAAAACAATCTTATACGGGTGTAAATTTAAATCTTTTTGCAAAATTTGCAAAGTTGTTGTTTTTTTAAGTCACGACGAGGAATTGATAAATTTGGATCTTCTGCAACACTATCTCTTACAGCAGTAACATTCTCAAGAGTTCTGGCATTTCGGCGTTTTACTGGAGTTTTTACATCGTGAGGAGTAAAATTACTTTTCAAATTTCTCAACGATGCGACGAATGGCAAGCACAGGAGAGCGATTATTTAGCCCAAAGTTTCCGCGAAGTGCCCCAAAAAGTGTTTATAAAAGAACAAACATTTTCGTACAATTTTTGGACAATAACCAGACGAGTATTTAGTCATAATAAATTGTTAGACTTTACTGAACATAAATGCCAACTAGTGACAGGTATAACATTATAACCATGGTTAGTACATCATAACAAAATCATATTTTTCTTATTGGAAAACCCTTTATAGTAAGTTTGAAGAAACTGAATCTGTATGCAACAAGAAAAGTACTAATGAAAGGGTTTTAGACGAAGCACGCCAGGTTGAGGTACTAGGACAGTTCGCAATAGATCCAACGTTGTCTATTCCAAAAGTTTCTTGTGACCAATATTTCTACGGGTTCCGTGCACAAAATTTTGAAAAAGAATAAGTTTTTTCCATACAAAAACAAATTCTTCATGAACTCAACGAAGACGATTATGATAGAAGAATAGAATTTTGCGAATCAATGTGCCAGCGAATTGACGAAGACCCTCATTTGATCAAAAATATCTGCTTTTCTGACGAATCAACTTTCTTCTTAAATGGAATTCTTAATAGACATAACTGCAGATATTGGGATAATAAAAATCCGCACATATTTCAGGAAGGACATACTCAATTTCCAGAGAAGATCAACGTTTGGGCAGGTATTTATGGAAACGAAATTATCGGGCCATTCTTTCTGGAAGAAAATTTAACTGGGCAACTGTATCTGAACCTTCTGGAAAATGCGATATACCCTTCTATCGTCCAATTTTTGGAAAATCAGGTGGATGAAAATGGTGCTATGGAACTCAGTGAAAATAATTTGCATTTCCCCGAAGATGGAGCCCCTCCCCACTATGCTTTAGCAGTTCGAGAGTGGCTCAATGAACAGTTTCCAGGCACATGGATAGGCAGACGAGGTGCCATCGAATGGCCAGCACGGTCTCCAGACTTAACTCCTCTAGACTTTTTCCTCTGGGGTTATTTAAAAAGTAAAGTGTACAAAACGCTACCTGCAAATATTCAAGAACTTAAATGTAGAATTACACTAGAATGCAGAGGTATTACCAGACAAACTTTCGCCAACGTTCGCGAAGAATTTCAAAACAGACTTTATTATTGTCTCGCCAATAACGGCGCACATTTTGAGCATTTGATAAAATAAATTATTTGAACACGATAAACTAATTAACACACATTTTTACTTCTAAGTCGCTTCTACGTCCATCGATTTAAAGTTTTTAGTAGTGTTGGATAGCAAATTTCATGCCGCTTACAATGATGTGTCACACTAGGGGGGTTGCCATTTGACATATCAAAGTGAGGTTAACTGGAGGTTAGGAGGTGACCGATAAAATTTTATCAAATACGAAATTAAACTTCCCCTGTATATCTAAATCGACGTGTTTCTTTGTTTTTTTGGTGAGTGTTTTTTTTAAAGATATTTAGGGGGTTTCGTTTTGAAATGGAAGCACTGTATATAAACCAATATTTTTTGTGTATTAAAGATACTGTTTCTTAAATATAGATAAAATAAGTGTTAAAATTCTAAGCCTTTGGACTTAATTTTACAAATATATCAAACTGCTGTGTTTCGTAAATAAAAAATATCTAATGTTATTCATTAGTTGGCATAAAATAATAATCTTTAAAGATAGGTCGTGCAATTGGATAAGAACCTGCTAAGCTAAGACAGAAGGCTGTTCTTATTGTTTTAATTTATTGATACGTCAGATCTAACAACTTTGTGGCATGTTTCATGTGACAGGGCAATTTAAATTCAATTTATAGGTATAGTAAAATTAAAGATTTAAAATAATCTCACAAAATATGTAGATCGTATCTTTTTCAGTAAAATCATTATATTTTATCTTTTATTTAGTGTTTTAAAAGCTTAAATTTACGTTTCACACGCTTTTACTTTTCGCACGGAAATTTGTGCCTAATATCTTTGCGTATGGAAAAGTACATCTTTCCGCACGCTTGTAGAAAATAGTTATTTTCCTAATAAGTGCGAAAAGTGATACTTTTCCGCACGCCAAAGCAGTTAGACGAACGACGCGAAGCGGAGTTCGGATAAGCTTTAAGTGTGGAAAAGTCACTTTGCGCAAGTATTAGGAACAATACTTTTTCTACTTGCGAATACTTTTTCTACGAGCGTTTTATTAAAGAATATGATTATTAGAAATATACGAATATTTCAGTAAAAATTTAAAATCCAAAGTAAATAATTAAATTTTTATTTTAACTGATTATACAAAAAACACTATTATTAACTATTATTAACAATATTAATGTTAAAAGTACAATTAGTTGCATGTTAAAGATTTATGGCCGATTTCAAATGATTTCTTAGGAACGTGGATGATGGTTCGCTGCTCGATGTTAAGACGAAATCTTGTGTTTTAGCTGATTGAATACCGTCTGTGGAACAGGACATTTTATCTGGCTTCTTGAGAGTTTTTGGCTTGTTGCAGTTAAAATTGTTTTATTTAACATCTTTTTGTAGCCTGTTGATTCTTCAATGTATCCCTCGGCTACCGTTGTCGATTTCCAACCGCCTAATCGCTTTATATCTATGAGTCCTTTTCCGGAATTTGCAAGTAACGTTGCAGAAGATCGCCGGAAGCTGTGGCCGGTATATAGCTCTGGATTCGGCAACTTTAAAAATGCTGCTATCTCAGAAGGTATCTTTCCAAATGTATTGATCCCAACGAATTGTTGTGTGCAAATTCCCCTTTTGAAATATACGAAAAACCGTTGATGTGTTGTCGGTGGCCGAAATGCTGTATACTTCCGATATAAGAACAAATACTTTCCGTCGTTGATCTCTTCAGACAGGACAAAAGTACGTGAGGTATAGTTTTTTGCGTCTGGAATCTTCACAACAGTTAGGTTGCCTTTGTCCACGATGTCGGATGTTTTCATTTTTGCGAGTTCTTCTCGTCTGCAGGCGCCAGCAAGTCCGAAAATGGTCGCAATTTTCATCAAAAAATCCTTGACTTTTTTGGCCGAAAACCTACATTTTGTTTCTTAATAAATGCTGCTAAGTTATAAAACTTGCCGATATCTACATTTTTCTTGATCTTTAAAACACTTTTTAGCATGGAGTATTTCGACCATAAAGTATTTGGACTAAATTTCTTGCTTAATTTAGGAAAATAGGCTAAAAGTACCTCCTCTTTCAAAGTTCTAACGCCTTTTGCTTCACACCATGTTTCAAATGAATTATACTGTTTCTCGTACTTTTCTTTTGATTTTGCCGACAGGAGCTCTAAGTTGGCAATTCTTTCTTCATTCTTAGAAACTTATTTTAAACTTTTTACCGAATTTTCTGATGCTTCCGTGACATTAGAAAATGTTTGTACTTGGTTGCTGCAGCAACAAGAAAAATTCTTTGATTTTTTATTGTTTAGCATGGTGTCTATGAAATACATGGTGCATGGAAAAATATTAATATGATAATAAAGAAAATTGATATGGGATATTTACTAAGCGCCAAATGTATCTAAAATTCAATAAAGCACAATAAAAGAATATGTAGAACCCTTTTTTTTAATATTATTTCATCCAGAAGTTATTAATACATTAAAAAATCGACCATAAATACGGCAAATATGCAGAACGAAAATGCGTGCGCAAAGAGTTTCCGTGCGCAAAGTTAAACCTTGCGCACTCATTTGCGTGCGCAAAGTAAGTACTTTGCGCGCGCAAGTAGAAAAATATTGTTTTTTACTTTTTAAGGTGAAAATAATAATGATACGCCTACTGGAGTGGACAAAGTGCTTCCAAGAATACTTTTAGAGGAGAGAACGATAAAGGAAACAGCGCACGACTACCTGAAGTACACAATGCTTTCAACTTACAGGCATTTAAGATCAAAAGGACAAAAACAAGGTATCTTTATTCGACTTTAAAACGTATGTAGGTAATATTATTGGGTAAAATTTTACTTATCGGACATGATTTTGATGATTTTTTGCATCGGGGTTTTTTTGGGGCGCCAATCACGAATCTAAAAGTAGTAGGTATATATAAGTTATCACACCGAATATTTCAACGCCATTAATTTATAGGTTTAAATGCTGTAACAGTACACGTCCTTAAGGCAAAACAAAGCAGTGGAGACTTCAATGGATTCTCAGAAGGAATGAAAAAATATGTTATGAAAATAGCCAGTATAGGAGATATAAGGGTGGTACTGGGTAAATGCGGGGGATCCTGTACGATTGCTACCTGTGAAGATGAGAAAGCAGATTAGGACTAACCCCACTGTACAGTTAACGGTAAGAAGGTAACCAAAAGGAATAAGCGGCACACATTTTATCACCAACAACAAGTTGTCGATAATTATCACCAGAAGAAATCTACAATTATACAATTATAACAAACATGTAAAGATAAAAAAAGTATGTTATTTACTTCTAGGTTCCGGATCCAGATGTTACCGAAATCTACCTCGACGAAAAAGACGAATACCTGATAATAGCAAACAAAAACTGTGGGACGTAATGACACCGGAAAATGCAGTTAAAGAAGTCAGTCTTCAGAGGAATGTTATCTTAGCAGCTAAAAGATTGCAGGATTTGGCTCAAAGCTATGGTAAATAATATTAAACATTTATTTTATTGATATCAATTTATAACGAAAAATTGCCCATAATGGACTAGACTGGACAGTCGTCAGATATGCCTATGGCGCTCCACGGGTTAAAAGTATATTTGAAAGCGGGTCCCTTATATTGTCGATTGCACCCGTTGGCCAAAAGTTTGCTGCTTTAATTATATCAGGTGGTGACGGTGGTGTACAAATAATCTCTTATGTACTACATTTAGTTAAATTTATTATGCCTTTATCTGATTTCTATATAATTTTTTTTCATTTCATTTTAGGTGCCGAAGAAAACTTAAGTATAATAGTGGTAAAATTTAATTTGTTGGGATCCGATGTTGACCTCCTGATGAGGGAATTGAGGCAAACTATACGGAAAACAAAATACAATAGTGAAAGTACCAATTCGGTTTGTCAGCCGGGATGTTGTTGTGAGGCCTTGAATAGTGAATGTATTAATTGCATTGATAAAATTCCCATACCTCCGCCGATGATGATCGGAGATGATAGGTAAGAGATTTTATTAAAAATTTAAACAATTACCCTTTAAATAAGTTATGATCTATTTTATTTTGAGGTCTTCTCCCAGTGGACAAAGTGAACATGCCTGTAGTGACTGTAATTCATCTTCGAAGCTGTTTATCAGTCAGCTAGCGAAACAACCTGAAAATAGACTTTTCAGAAGTGTAACACCATCTATATTTGAATCTGTGGAGGTAAAAAAAAACTTTTTTTTGTGCTTCCGTAAATGTAAAATAAAATTATTTTTTATTAAACTACTAAAACAATTGCAACTGTCAAACTGACCCGTAAATCCCATCCATAGTTTTGCTGACGACAGTACCATTTACTTAACCATTAGGTTCTTTAAGCTGGTTTTTAAGCCCCACAATTTTTAGCATATTTTATTCCATCCAAGGATGACCCGTTCGCTACCCCAATCTTACAAGAAAACTTTCTTTCCTTGCTCATCGGCAAGATGTAGGTAACCTGTCGGTCTTTTATAGGTAGTTTTACGGCTTCTTTTTTCTTTTCTTATTCATTAAACTTAGAACAAATAGAAAATATCCCACCAAAAACACCTATGTAAAATAAGGGCCAAGTTCCTATTTTAAAATCTTGGCCTCTTAGATTCCATTGAGTTCAATTAAACCATAGCTTAAGTTGCTATGGTACAAGTGGGCTAGAAGCACGGAAGTTTAAAGGTGTATGGAAGCCCAATGCTATGGCCCATTCGATCAAAAAATGTCCAGCCCAGTATGAAAATAACTGTCAGCCGATTTTGCGCAATAACGAAATTCCACGAAATAATTTAATGTGTTGCCTACTTACACACTGATAAATCAGTGTGTAGTTAGGCAACACATTATACTTTTATGAGAGCCGTATTAGTTTCGATTGTTTTGCTTTGTGTGATTATATCTTGTGGTTGCAGAAGTTTTTTTGGATTGATAAAAACCTTCTTATTTTAGTGTTTATTAAATTGTGACTATAATTTTGTGTTTATTGTTTGTTACTTATAATATCGTAACAAAATGACTAGAGGTTGAATGGTTTTGTCTTGCAAATCCAAGGGTAACATACCCGTCTTTTTAACTTTAGGTAAGTATTTTTTATATTTAATTTAGGTGCTTCTTATGAGACGTAACGTTAGGTAATCGAATAAATAATAATATATCAATTATGAATAATAGAAAATGAAAATTTCATAGGAAATATTAGTGAGAAAAGTAAGGCAATCTTAACTATCTTTTAGATGATTTCCACAATGTTTGTGTATTTCTGTGAATTATTAAAAAGAAATAAGGTTTACATTTAGGTACTTTTATTTCATTTAATAATTTAGTACTTTCTTTTAAAGGATCAAAATTATTGATTACTGAGCAGACCAGGCAAATTTTAATATATACAGCTCCCTCTAATTGAATGAAAGGAAGTACAATTTTGGTACGGTTTTTTGGGGCGCTGATTACAAATCTAAAAAAAATTCGGCAATGTTTCGTTTTCGAGATATTCATCATCAAAATTGAAAATCAAACTAACCTTATTTACACTATTCCTCCTTCTTTTTGCACAAAATTCTTGATTTTTACACTAAATTGGCACACAATATTTCACTAACACCTTTTAAAAACTTTTTTTTTATGTTTATTTTACACCTTTTTTACACTTTTATTTTTTAAGCAAATATGGCTGCTGCCTTTATACTTAAAAGATCGCAATTTAATGGAAAAAAGATGTAAAATAAATAAAAATACAAGGGTTTAAAAGGTGTTTATAAAATATCGTGTGCCACTTTAGTGTAAAAATCAAGAATTGTGTACAAAAAGAAGGGAGAATATAGTGAAAATGAGGTTAGTTTAATTTTCAACTTTGATGATGAAGATCTCGGAAACGAAACGTTGCCGAAAAGATATTTTTACAGATTTGTAATCACGCCCCAAAAACCCCTGATACCAAATTTGATCAAAATCGGAGAGGAGGCAACCTTCGAGACAATACTATTTGTTTAAAAATAAATTAGATTTTTGGTTTCTTAATCTTGCATTACCAACTTTTTAAGCTCGACATACTGTACACACATAATATTTAACGGATACTGTTACAATGGATACTCAGGTACCAAAGGTTACTAAACATTTTTAACCACTGTTATTCTGTCTCATGAATGTTTGTTATTAGTGAAAAGTATATCCCTAAAAAGCAGTTATAAAAATTTTCACTTTTTAATGTACAACCAAAATCTTAGGATTAGATTAAACTCATTTACACTATATTGCCCTTCTTTTATCACAAAATTGGCGATAAGTACATAATACTATCATACAATGTTTGAAATTTATTTTAAAAAATCGTGTTTTTATTTATTTACAAAGATTTTTGGTAAAAATACAAAACTTCCAAAAATATCGACCATTTAAATAGAAGGCAGTAAAGTGGCGCCATCTATTCTTTCCATATTATATCAGATGATATAAAATCTAATATTACACAATAATTTAAAATATTCTATAGTAGTATTTGACATTTGATGATGTCAATTTTATAGATAGTAACAAAGAATTATGGAAATCCGGCCCTGACCTACTATTCATTGCGCAAATTCCGCGGGCCAACCCCCCTATTCCCGCTGCCCTGCACGCCTGGACAATTTTGTTCTACAGTATTGGGCTTCCATACACCTTAAAACTTCCTTGCGAAAATTGCACTTCTCTTATGGAAACTTTAACATATAAGGGAAATATTTGAGGGTAATGAAATAAAATGTTTTTCCTGCGGAGTCGGGCTTTTTTGCGAAAATATGAAAGCAAACTATTGCAATTATCAAAAAAAAACACGATTTATTCAAAAAGTATTGGTAATTTTGATGCACTTGTGCAATTACCCCCGCAGATTTTCCTCATATGTTAAAGTTCCCATAAGAGAAGTGCAAATTTCGCAAAAATTGCACTGCCAAAATCGAAAATTGCAGCGCAGGTTTGTATTATCGACAATACGTTAAAAATTGCATATTCTGACAATTAATTGGGGAAATATTTAAATAAATTACACTTGTGCATCAAAATACGTGTTTTCTTTACAAATTAGCAATCGTTTGTTTTCATATTTTACGAAAATGTCCTTCTTCTGCGGAGTCGGGCTTTTTGGCGGAAAGATGAAAACAAACTCTTGCAATTATAAAAAACACATTTCATTTAAAAATTATCGATAATTTTGATGCACTTGTCCAATTACCCCCGAATATTTTCCTTATATGTTAAATTTTCGCAAAATTACAGTAGCAATTGCACTGCAGAAATCGTATATTGCATCGCAAGTTTATATTGTTGAAGAACCGTCTTTTATTTTGTTAGTATTTTCTATTTAATAAAATATTTAAATTTAGTATGATTCTCAACTAATTCGAGAAATATTGAGGGGTTATTGAACAAGTGCATCAAAATTACCAACTTTTTTAAATGAAATGTGTTATTTTATAGTTGCAAGAGTTTGTTTTCTTATTTTCGTGAAAAAGCCCGTCTCCGCAGGAGGGTATTTTCGTAAAATACGAAAATAAACAATGACAATTTGTAAAAAACAAATTAACTGAAAAAAGTATTTTGTTAATTTAATGCACGAGTGTAATTTAGTAAATATTTTATTAAACAAAAAATACTTACAGAATAAAAGACGTTTACCGTTATAATTTTGCAAAAATTGCACTCCCCTTATGGGAACTTTAACATATGAGTAAAATATTCATTAATAGAGACAGTTTTTTCCATTTATACAGTCAGATAAGTAAAAAATTTGCCAAGTCAAAAAAAAACTTAGTCTAATTCTAGATCTCAGTAATTTCAGAGGTCGATATTTTTGAGTAGGAACTGGACCTTTATTTTACGTGTTTTGCTGGTATTTTACGTTAATACATAACTTTTTTAAAATTTCTTTAGTCCTGGTGGATTAATTCAAAATCAAAAAAAAAAACAAGACAATAAAAGAATGAATCCTGTTTTCTAAATAAAAATTTGTTTACCTGCATGTTTAAGGTAAAAGCAAGTCCTGAAAGGCGAAGTTATAGGGGCGTGGCCAAGGCTTTGAAACAGAGGCGCGAGGAAGAGAAGAATAAAGAAAACGACTCCGATTCAGCCCTATCGGAAGAACAATTTAAATGTTGGGAATATATGCTGGAACAAAATACTCAACTTCTGTTTGATAGGGTACATTTTTTATTAGCTTGTTAATTTAAAATATTTTTAGTCATTTTTACTTAAATGAACTAAAAATATAATTTTGTTTTTATAGGAGCTAAATACGTTAAATAAGGGAGCTAAAAATAATCAACATTTTAAAGTTAAAACTCCCAGTTTAAGCAGAAGCAGTCCACAGCTGGCGACATCGGACAGTAATAACAATCCAATCACAGGTCAGTTAACATACAGTCAATAAATAAATCGCATGTGGTAATAATGTAAATTTTAAAAAGAAAATTTCTCCTTTTCTAAAATTCTTAGCATTTTTATTTTAACCAAGGAAAACCTGTAAATTTTATTAGGGTGGCTCTGCTTTCTCAGATACTGATGTGAAACTAAACAATAATCCTAAGTTTATGTTCTAATTTCCCCTTAAAAACGTATTAAGGTTAATTCCCACATAGCAGTGCAGCAACCGTGCGCTGTAAATGCTGCTCCTAAAGTTTTCAAATATCTAAATGTACCAGTTTCCACATAAGCAGTGCGGCGCGGCAGCAGCACGGCGCGTCAAAATCCAACGTAATATGCTGCTGTTGGGTGACGTGGCGTCGCTGCGCTGCCAAGTGGGAATTGGAAGCAGCAAACACTGCTCCAGATTTTTGTTGTTTGGCAGATCTCGCCGCCACAATTCGGTATACAATTTTACTTCATCTTCCTCTAGTCTTCCCGTAAGTGGAATAAATGGAACTGGCCTTCTTTTGTTTCCACAAATTCTGCACCCAATATTTTTGCTTCTTTCTTTTTTCTTCACTGAATAACAACACAGCAACAGCAAATACATCATCATCGCTAGACGATGAACTCATTTTGAATGAAATTCGTTTCTCTAGGTTTGTTCCAACAAGCATCGGTATCGTTAAATCGTTTTGAACTTTTTTGGAGGTACGAAAAGTAACAAACGTTGGATCGCTTTGCGGATCGTTTTCGGGACTGTCAAATCAAAAGGTCAAATGTCTTTAAATTTTTGTTTTGAAAATATAACCCTACTTTTCTACTTATTATTTTTGTGATTAAAGTTAGCAAATATCACTTATAATATCGTCACTCATCTTTAAAGATAATTAAATTTAATGATGGGCTTAGGAGGTGTAAAAATTAATGCTTTTGGATGATTAAACAAGCAAGGAAATAGGAAATGCTATATGAAGATGAAAGATAAAACAGCTATTAAAATCAAAAATCCAGTGCCAAGATGCTCAATGCGCAAGTCAACCCAAACAGTTTTCAATTTAGGCCATGTATCGTGATTACCGTTCTGAAACCGTAACATAAACGATCCCAAGTTTTGTTGGTACACAAACAGGATCGTCCGATAACCGTCACGACTCTGTTGGAAAGCACTTTAATCACTGCGCATGAGCCTGATCGTTCGGTGACGGTTTTTCGACGTGTTGGAACAAACCTTCTGACGACTACTGAACCATACTGAACTGACGTTTTTGAAATCAATCTGCAGCGGATGCTGTTGCTGTGCTGCTATGTGGGAATAGCACCGACGCGACGCGCTGCTGCTGCACTGCTGTGGGTAGTCGCAACGCGCTGTTGCGGCACTGCTATGTGGGAATTAACCTTTACCTATTACCCACTAGACTTGTGACTAAAGCATGCAAAAAACCAAATAACCCAAGAATCTCCCTTCTGACATTTTCAGCTAATCAATTCCTTGGAAAACAGTTCGGAAGCTCACGTTCGTTTAATCCGCTTCCCACCAGGATGTTGTCGAAATCCAGTTCTCGTCTGGGATTGGACAGCAAAAAGCCGTTGATCGGAGGACCAAATGCAGCGTATTTTGGAAGCTTACAGAGGCTCATGCCGTATAATTTGGAGTACGATTTTGCCGTTATGCATGAGAGGGGTTTGGTCGATTCACTAGATTTAGATAGGATGCAGCAGTATTGGGGAGTAGCTACAACTGAGTTGTAAAAAATAAATAAACTACAACTTATTAAACAAATATTTTGCTTTCCCCCGATTTTGACCAAATTTGGTATACGGGGGTTTTTTGGCAACGTTTCGTTTTCGAGATATTCATCATCAAAGTTGAAAATCAAACCAATTTTATTTACACTATTCCTCCTTCTTCTCTCACAGAATTCTTGATTTTTACACTAAATTGGCACACAATATTTCACAAAAACCTTTTAAATAGTTGTTTTTATATTTATGTTACACCTTTTTTTCCTTTAATTGCAAACCTCTACTTTCACACGCCCCAACGTGGCCGCAACCATGTAGACACAAGGCATTTTATCAGCAAATATGGCTGCTGCTTTTGAACTTAAAAGTTCGCAATTTAATGGAAAAAAGTGTAAAATAAATAAAAATACAAGGCTTTAAAAGGTATTTATAAAATATTGTGTGCCACTTTAGTGTAAAAATCAAGAATTGTGTAAAAAAAGGGGGAATATAGTGAAAATGAAGTTAGTTAGATTTTCAACTTTGATGATGAATATCTCGAAAACGAAACGTTGCCAAAAAATATTTTTTTGGATATGTAATCAGCGCCTCAAAAAACCCCTGTATACCAAATTTGGTTAAAATCGGAGAGGGGGCAACTTTCGAGACAATTACCTTATTTTTATTCAAACACCTGCGTTATTATTTAAATATTAGCGATTTATTAGATTGCAACGTTTTAACTTCAAAATCTGGCTAATGTATTGTAAATCATAGTTTTTTAAATTATGCATAAATCAAGACGCGCGTCATAAATAAATATATTATGCAGATAATTTTTTTCTGTATTTAGGGTTATGGATTAGTCCTTTTAGTTTGTTTTCATTTATATGCTTATTATTTTTAAGTAAAAATTATACAGTTTTTACAAATGTTTATAGTTATTTAAAATTATTTAAACATGTCAATAATATCTATATTTATTTTTTTATTTCAAAAATAATTTACTCAAGCTTTTACAACGTAAACCTTTTTTAACGAAGCTAAAAATAATTTTTATATGACAATTTTAACTTTAATGGTATCTTTTTTATGTAAGATATGTCCAATATACCCAAAAAAAAACGGAACTTTAAAAAAATTTAAATATTGTAAATTATTATTTTTTAGTGCAGTGAAATTAAAGGGTATAAGGGGGAGGGGTAAAGGCTGAATATATTTCCAAAATTTGAAGTCGATCCGAACAAAACTCCCGAAGTTATTGACTAATTAGTCTACTAAACTCTAATGGATTTTAATTTCCGATAATTTTCAGCTGAAATACAGTGATCACCGCAAATCGTTTATTTTCAAAGACACCGTGGAAAAAGCTCCGTCACCGGTTTTTCACAAAAAAATTAAACAATGTTATTAAAACCACACTTAATAATGTACAGACGGTTTAAATAAATTTGCTTAAGCCATATTGCAAAAAAAATACAGTAAAACTTGTGTTAACTGACACCCTTTTATATCAGCCACCTGTTTATCGGCCACTTTCAAGCTAACAAAAACCTGCTTTATAGGAAATCCCGTATATAAAAACCCTTAGTTAATGGACACCCTTACAAAACAGCCACGGCCAGACAAATCTCAATTTTTATAACCTTTTTCGGGTAAATTAACCTATTTATATTGGCCGGAAATTCATTGGGCTAATTTGTATTTTATTATTTTATGATTGTATTCTGCAAATTTTAAAGGTGAAAATACCCAACAATAATATATATGGCCAGGTTCCAATAGCATTAGTGGCTTGGGGGATTTTCTTCACATTATAATATAAGTTGTGTCTTAAGAATAAAGTTATCGTGTTCGGAATCGAAAAGTGTTTAATCATGTCCCCAAAACGAAATCGTTTGTCACTGGAGGAAAAATTGATGTTATCGCTAAAAGTGAAAAGTGGGCTTTGGGTTCGCGAAAACTGGCTGAGAAGTTGGGTGTTGGAAAATCCCAAATAAATGATATTATCAGGAATAAAGCTATACTAAATTGAATGTTTGAAGAAGGTGTTTAGAACAAAAAAGAAAATTCCAGAAGTCGGGAGGATTGGCAGTAGATCAAGCCGTCTACAATTGATTCTGCAAAGCAAGAGGTAAAAATGTCCCAATATCTGGACCCTTAGTTAAACAAAAAGCACTTTAGGCAGCAAGCAATTTAAAAGTGTTAAATTTTGTAGCCTCGAATGGTTGAACAACTGTCACCTGGCAAAACTGGCCACCCTTCTATAAAAGCCAATTATTCTTAATTTAAGGGTGGCCGTTATAGACAAGTTTTACTGTAATAAAGAAAGTTTTTTTTCAAGATTTAGCCTTTACTTTCCCTCCCTATAAAGCCACTTACAAAGCATGTATTTTTCTTACTTAGAAAACTTAAAAAAAAAACGTGAAAAGAGTAGGGTTTTTGGTATTAAGATTTAATTCTGTACATTAACAATTCTTTCTTGCCAAATTAAAAAGATCTTAATGGGTATTGTGGTAAAACAAAACACAGAAGTTTAAAATACTTGAATAAATAAAATTTATTTTAAATAAATAAACAATAAATAAATAAAGTAAAGACGACTAGTACATACACTTATAATACAAATTTTTAATTTTTACCTGCATTTCTTTGACTAGAGTTAAGTTATACTAACTAGTTTTTATACTGTACAATAAAATGTTTTTGTTTATACCCTTTTGTAAATAAAGATATAAAATTGTTAAATAAATAAATAAAATAAATAGAATCTCTTTATACAAAAAAGCAGTAGTTTTTTTTTTCGTTAACATTTATGTTTTTATTTGTGTTTTATTTTATGTTTTTATGTAAGATGACAGTGTTGTGCAACAAAATGTTTCAACTAATGTGGTAATATTTATATTAGAGAAATAGCTACTGCTTCTTTTTATAAAACAAATCTGCAATTACAAAAAATGATCAGTTTTTTATTTTAAAAGATATCAATTTTTTGCGCTCACTTATTGTGTGTTTGTGTAACGGTTGCATCAACATTCCAATATCCACAAAATTTTATATACAATTAAGGTACACACGTAAATATGTATATTGACTGAATTTTGTGCACTACAATATATACAGTGTCATCCAACCAGGACTAAACAAGGCCATATTTGTGTTTTTTTTTTCATATAGAAAAAAAATGTGAATCGCCATTTTGTATATTTTTCTCCGTAGAGTCTGAGCAAATATTAAGAAAAATGATGTGAATTCAAACAAAAAAGATACGTCATCAAATTAACCTATTACTCTTTAAATTACTGTCAAAGAAGGTATTGGGAATTACTTACAGCAGCCAGGACTTAACCTTTTAGTTGAACTTTTAGTTAAAAAACTTTCGGTTAAACCAGAAGTGCAAGGAAAAGACAAACTTCATTGGTTTCAACAAAAATAAATAGGACGTCTCATAAAGAAAATGTTAATTGTATGTCAAATTTCTTTTGTTTAGGTTTAAAATATTGTTTTGGAATTATACAAGAAATATATAAACAAGATCACTTTACATTTTTTTTGAATACAAGGAAAGCCACAACTATGTACCTATTTAGTCTTCGTTGGAAAACCCTGCATGTGTTAAATATATATGTGAAAACCGCACATAGAAATCTTTTAAATGTAAAGTTACACACATTTTTAACACTTTTTTTTTTTAAAGTAAAAGGTGGCTCAAAAGCGTGACGAATAAAAACATTTTTTTAAAAAAAAACCCCCTTTATTTTAAATTTTGTTTTAAATTTTCTTTTAAAATTCTTCAATTTTTTTATTAATAATAATGTACCAAAACCCCAATAGTTTTTCCAATATTTAAATTTTTTCTAAAAGAAAATATTTTTCACACTAGCAAAAAAAATTAAAGGATAGCGCCATTTTTTTTGAAGGTAGATCACTCATATTTGATATTAGGTTATTTGAAGATATATGCAACGGAATTTTTAATTAGATGCTACGGGTGTTCAAAAAAAAAACGAATATATTTGGATCATTTTAAATTGAAAATCTCGTTTTTTTTAAATGGCGCACCATATATATTATTATTTTTTCTGAAAGATCTTAAAAAACCCACAACTTTTATTAAGTATGTCATATACCTATTTTTAATACTTTGCGATTTATTTTAACTTTTCCAATATTTACCCTTCTTTCTGTCTAAGACTTTTGGGGCTATAACATTAGTTGGCCTTTTTTAAAATTTTTAAAATTCACAGAAAAAGTAAATAATAATAAATCCCCATTACTACAAATTAATTTTATTTTTAATTTTTAAATATGGTGCAATAAATGTTCAAAAATATGCTTCTCTGATACACATGTTTAGTCTTTTCGTATATTTCTTGGACGTTCCTTAGCATAAACGGTTATTCTCCTGCACGCGTCCCCAATCCTATTTTCCATATCTTCTGGTGTTGTAGGGGGGTTCACATAAACACGATCTTTAACATATCCCCACAAAAAAAAATCTAGTGGTGTTAAGTCACATGATCGGGGGGGGGCCATCCAAAGAATCCACCTCTACCGATCCATTTCTGTGGGTAATGATTATTTAAAAATTCTCGAACTTCTCGATGGTAATGCGGAGGACTCCATCTTGCTGAAACCACATTTGTTGGATCTCAATGTTATCAAATTCGAAGGTTGAGGTAAATCATTCTGCAAAAGTTTAAATATCTAGGCCCGTTAACTGTTTCGCGAAAAAAATATGGTCCAATAACATTAAAGTGTTTTTTTTCCACACCACACTTTAAATGACCAATGGTTTTGGTTTTGCACTTCCGTACCCAGACTGGATTAACTGTTGAATAATAGTGCATGTTGGGCGTAACTGCACCATTACCAAAAGTAGCTTCATCGGAAAACATTATTTTTGACAAAAAAAATTTTGGGTCGGCCTCTATTTTTCTTTTTAACGGTGCAGAAGTTTACCCTTTGTTCAAAATCGCGGTCTAGAAGTTCTTGGTGTAGTTCCATGTGGAAGGGATGATATTTGTGTTTTCTTTGTGGTGCCAACGGTAGATTGGGGTCACATAAGCTAGATACTTAACGGCTACTTTACCTGGGGGTTATCTTGAACTTGAAGTAAAAAAATTTTCCCAAATTTTTTTTCTCATTGGTAGCATTCCGGTTTACCACTTTCCGTTTTTCATATTCAATACTACCACTAGCATTAAACCGTTTCATTAAACACTGAAGAGATTGCCTAGTGGGTACACGTCTATTAGGGTACTTCGCCTTGTAAAATCTACTGCCAACAGATTTCTTTGCGCCTCACCCATAAATCATATCATTACCCGTTTTTGGAAAATCCATACTTATTTTTTTTTTATTTACACCACAATAAATTTTAATTTTTTTACTCAGATGTCAGGTTAAAATTTGACAATGTCATTTTGTCATAACTAATGTTATAGCAATAGTCTTAGACAGAAAGAAGGGGGAAAAATTGGAAAAGTTAAAATAAATCGCAAAGTATTAAAAATAGGTATATGACATACTTAATAAAAAAATTGTGGGTTTTTGTGTCTTTCAGAAAAAATAATAATATATATGGTGCGCCATTTAAAAAAAAACGAGATTTTTCAATTTAAATGATCCAAATATATTCGTTTTTTTGAACACCCTTAGCATCTAATTAAAAAATTTTGTTTTATATATCTTCGAATAACGCTAATATCAAATATGAGTGATCTACCTTCAAAAATAATGGCGCTATCGTAATTTTTTTGCAAGTGTGAAAATTATTTTCTTTTTAGAAAAAAAATTTAAATATTGGAAAAACCATAGTTTAGGTATGCATTATTATTAATAAAAAAGTTGAAGAATTTTAAAAGGAATTCAAAACATAATTTTAAAATAGGGTGTTTCATTTAAAAAATTATGTTTTATTCGTCACCTTTTTTTAGCCACCCTGTATACTTTAAAATAATTTTAAATTGTGCATCCCAAGAATCTTTACATCTTTTGTATTTACTATTTCAAAACTTTGAAACCAATGAAATAATGAACTTTACTCTATCGTTGACTCACCCTGTACAGGGTGGCCCATTAATCAAAGGTCTATATCTTTTCTCGGAAACTATAAGTTATACGAGAAAAAGTTTTTTATAAAATCTATTTGCAGACTTTAGATTTTTTAAATACATTTGAAATAAGAGGGACTACCATTTAAAATTTTAAAAAATAGCATATGCTAAGATGCTTATTTTTTACAACTATTTTTAAGGTTTAATTTAATTTTATATTATTTTTTACAGCTGTTTTACGCATAATTTTTTTTTAATATATAAAATTTTTTATTGTTTAAAAATATAGAAATAATAAATAGATATGCGTGTAAAAAATTTAGAACAACCTTTTGAACTTTTGTACATTAGTAAAAAATTAATGCATCCTAGGGGTACAAATAAATATAAAAATCCTATTTTAAAAATTATAAAGAACTAAATTAATATATATTTTTTATTATATTGGCTTTAATTCAATGGCAGTTCTAGGATTTTCAAATTATTTTGTTTTAAAAGTACGACATGGAACTCACAACAAATACATTCCAGATGCCATGGGCTTCAAGAATACTTTGGTACAAAAAAATATTAAATTTGCGAAGATAAAATAATTTTTTACGGGAAAAAATGATCTTTCAAAAGTAAATCCTCTATTTGTATTTTTTTTTCTTCAATGTGATCAAATTCTATTGTCAGATTCCAAATTTCACAAAAATATCTACATTTTTTTTGAAATTAGAGGGATCTAAGATATACAGTGAGATAGAAAATGCAACAACGAGTAGGAGTTCTGTAATTTTGAGCATACTTTTACAATTTTTAGGTCGAAAAATAGACTCGAAGCTCCTCTTTTCGCTACACATTGATTAAGTCATTGTGGCATTGATTGGATTAGGTGATTGATGTCTTCATGGTGTATTGTATCCTAGGCCATCTGAACTTGGTTTCGTAGAGCCTTCAATGTTTTTGAAGGGTGCAATGAATTTTGCAACCTTCTTCCCATCATATCCCATACATGTTTGATGGGGAAAAGGTCTGGAGATCGAGGAGGCCACTGAAGCAGATTTATAACGGACGCTTCTAAAAAGTCTAAACTAACACGCGCCACATGAGGTTGTGCATTGTCCTGTTGAAAAAGTGTTGTAATGTTTTCAAAAAAGAAAGCAGATGTGGTTGT
Source organism: Listronotus oregonensis (assembly GCA_019359885.1). Taxonomy (NCBI): domain Eukaryota; kingdom Metazoa; phylum Arthropoda; class Insecta; order Coleoptera; family Curculionidae; genus Listronotus; species Listronotus oregonensis. The sequence continues at coordinate 147,515 of JAHBCN010000688.1, forward strand.
AAACCTTCGTGGATATAGCGCTGGGCAGTCATGATACCTCGAATGAACACTTATCGTGACCTGCTATCGTAAGCAATGGCACCCCATACCATAACACCCACAGTGCGATGAATATGCCATTCGATGAAAAATTGGACGTTCCGTCTTTAACCAACTCTCCTTCTTACTCTCGTACGTCCATCATTTGTGCCTAAACAGAATCTGGACTCATCGCTGAATTTGACTGAGTTTTATTGCTTATTCCATTCAAGTCTCTCCCTACTCCATACCAATCGTTGCCGACGATGCTGTGGGGTCAGAGGTAGTACAAGGTGGGGACGGTATGAAAACAGAAAAAGACCTTATTCGGCGATAAACTATCCTCATTGTTATTGTCCTTTTAACAGCATCAAACCACTGGTTTGCAAAGGTCCTTATTATGGAAAATCGATCTGTAGTCTGTCTTTGGGTCCAGTACCTCTAACTTGTCGATTTCGGCCTTCTTGGAACCACGCTAGACAACATCTCATTACAGTAGCTCCGTTTCGATTTACCCAATTAGCGATTGCTCTAAAAGAAACTTCGGCTTTACTCTGGACATGGTAATGCAATAAAATAACAATGAAACAAAAGAACCAATCAAATCTAACACAGAAAAATCACTAAATATTAAGTAAACATGTTCATATTGTTCGGATCCTGATATGACAAAAAAAGCCTTGACAATCTGGGGGCGGGGCGCTCCCAAAGAAATCAAGTGTTTTCCAAAGAAATCAAGTAGTTTTTATTTTTCCAAATAAAACTTTTCTTTACCAAAGCGTTCCCTTGAGGCCAATAGTTCTGGTATATATTTGGTGTGGGTCCCATATCTTCCTACTTAGATAATTTTTTAAAAATCCCAGAGCCACCACTGCTTCAACTATTCTTCTTCTTTCATTAATTGCACTAATAGTTTTAAGTTCTTTGGTCATTTACTTTTTTACAATATATATTTAGATCCTTTTAACACACTTTCAAATTTTTTAAAACCGATTTTTACATACATTTTCATATCTTCAATATTTTTACACAGTTTCCCACAAAAATTCAACAACGGTTCCTCTTCTACATTGGGGGGTCAGTAATGTGCACTGGACGGTTCCCCAAGCCACGAGTCCGGACTAGGGGGGAAATCGGGGTACCCTCTCGGACTACTGTCGTTGCTTATTTCGGAATCTGGACCGCCAGGGGGCATTCCATGCATCATACCTGGAGGAGGACCTTGACCTATTAAAAGATTACATTATCAGTAGTACTTCTTTGGTGGTTACTGGTTTAAAGTAACCTAGAAAGAAATAATATATAATATATATATATATATATAAAAAAAAAATTTTTTTTATATATATATATATATATATATATATATATATATATATATATATATATATATATATATATTATATATATATATATATATATATATATATATATATATGCATAATATATTTTTAAAATATTAACATTTTTAAATATGATATAATGTTTTGTGTAGGGTGCTGTGTGTGTGTTTGTGTGTGTGTTCCAAATTGGTGGGGAATGTATGGGGATCTTGGAAACCACGATAGATAGAAAATCGGTTAAATGGGGCAAGTTTTAAACATTTATGTTAGTAAGCTAATCCCGTTTACTACATAGTTTTATCTATTCAGGTTTTTGAGAAATTTTGAAAAAACCTGAATCATGCATTTTCGAAAATCGGCCATATTTTTTTTATAAGTGAAAATTTTTCAAATCTGTAAAAACTTTTTTAAAGCACCTTTTTTGTAGAATATGACCGAGTAGTCAATTTTTATTTTCTACGTTTCGGGTTTTTAGAATCATCATCAACTTTATTTTTTCATATGGACGCCATATTGGTTTTTTACGCAGCCAAATAGTGCTTTTTATTCTGATTTCAACATTGTATAACATGTTATAATTTAAGAGTTTATAACCTCATTTATTTCAAAAAACAAATATTTTCTCAGTTGGCCTTGGTTCCGGCGGACGTCATTTTTTTTTGTTAACAATAAAATATTAGTAATTGGCAAAATAGATAAGCTAAACAGACATTTTAGAGTAATGGGTTCTCGAACATAGCTATAACGTTTATACCGTGTTACAACAAAACTACACGTAACGAGTTAATTGAAACAAGTGAAAACAATAAAAAGTGGCTAAACTAATATTCCTACTAAAGTGAAGATGTAAAATAACGACCTAAAATTCAAAATGTTGTCCATGTCGCACATTATTTGAACGATATTTTTTTAAATAAACCTAACTACCCTATGAATGGTTGACTTAGGTATGTGGAATTCTTTATCAACATCCCTGGCTGAAGATGTTGGATTTTCTTTAAAATGTTGGTTAACTGCAGCATCTCGTTGTCGATTTTCTTCAATGTACTTCGTAGGTCGTGGTTTTTTAAAACTTCCGAATTCAAGCTAATTTGTAACCAGTTTTCAAAAGTATGTTAGTTTAGGATGCTGCCTTTTAGGAAAATTGTCGAAATACGTGTACGCAGCTATATTAACATTTTTATTGTTTTGGAAATAACTTTGCAAAATTTCAAGTTTTTCTTAAAATAATGAACCATTTTACAGAATTGAAAAAAATTTAATAACGTACCCGAGCTAACTTAATAATGACGCTAGATGACATTCGCCGGAATCTAGGCCAACTGAGAAAATATTTGTTTTTTGAAGTAAATGAGGTTATAAACTCCTAAACTATAACATGTTATACATTGTTGAAATAAGAATAAAAAGCACTATTTGGCTGCGAAAAAATCAAATATGGCGCCCATAAGAAAAAGTAAAGTTGATGATGATTCTAAAAACCCGAAACGTAAAAAATAAAAATTGACTACTTGGTCATATTCTACAAAAAGAGTTGCTATGAAAAAGTTTTTACAAATTTGAAAAAATTTTTACTTATAAAAAAAATATTGCCGATTTTCGAAAATGCATATTTCAGGTTTTTTCAAAATTTCTCAAAAACCTGAATAGATAAAGCCATGTAGTAAACGGGATTAGCTTACTAACATAATTGTCCAAAACTTTTCTCATTTAACCGATTTTCTATCTATCGTGGTTTCCAAGATCCCCATACATTCCCCACCAATGCGGGACACACTGTATATATATTATAACTTTGTTCTTACCTAAGCTAGAATATACAGCTAGTTGATCGGGGTATCCCATATGTTCGTGTCCGTGGGGAGGTGTATGACCAGGCAGGTAAGAGGGAGAGGTTGCTCCGTGAAGAAACATTGGCCGTCCAATTCCACTGTGAGGAGAGGAACCATCTTGGTCCATAGACATGTTGACTACGGTACCGTAACTGTCATCGCTTAGATCTAAAAATAAAATTGATAATTTTTATCAAAAAATATCAACAAAACATAAAGAAAAAACAGTTTTTATATTAATTTTTTTTTACCATGATGACTAAAGCTATCCAAATCGACCTTCATCTCGTCTTTGTCCAACAACTTGTCATGTCTTGGAGAAGAACCACCTTTCATTGATCTGAAGTACTGACTCCATCTTGTTCGGCCTGCGTCTTTCTTAAGTCTTTTTTCTTTTGCTCTCCTATTATAACAAACAAAACATTTAAATAAAGGTGTATATACACATTCAAACTGATTGTTTAACTAGTTTGTGGGTCGCTACAAGCACTTTACCACACTGTTGCAAAAAAGGTATTTTTCTTACCTATTTTGAAACCAAACTTGAACTACCCGCATATCTAACCCCGTGTCTTGGCTCAGTTGCTCTCGAACATGTCTAGCAGGCTTAGGACTGTTGTTATAGGCGGTTTTTAGCGTCTCTAGTTGTTTGGCTGTTATTGTCGTTCGTGGTCGCTTGTTTGGTTGATCACCGTCTAAACATTCAGCTGCTGAAATTAAAGAAAAAATTGCACATAAATAAGATGTCATCAATGTAAATTTGCGAACTGGATTTGTCCGATTTTTTTTTTGTATCGGCCTTCTTTTAGGTATAACAGTTTGCCAGAATTCATTATTCATATTATGCAAAGATTACAAGAATAAGTTTTTCTTTTAAATTTTAATATTTCATTAATTAAGTTGATAACTGTTGACTATATATTTTATCTAACATTTTTAGAATATTTAAAAATCTATAAGATGCAGTTTTTTGAATAGCATTATTTTTAAGGGTATAACTTAAAATACGAGGTATCTCTAGATATATAATAGGATGTAAATACGGAATTTGCTCTAAAAACAACAAAAAATTTGTTACATCTGTGCCTTATTCAAATAAAAAATCTATTTTCCTACGACTGCTATGAAAATACTAATAAAACAATGAGAAACAAGGCCTGAAAGTCATTAATTTCATACACCTTTGTGAAATTTTTCCGCTTCAGCTTGTGTGAAAAATATGGCCCTCTTAAGCGACCTTCAAAAAAGTATTAAATAAATATTGTAATCACATGAAGAATTTATAAATTTTTAGCTTCTTGCCACCAAATCCCCAATAGCTTGAACTAAATTTGCAACAGGACTTTTAGTATTTCAACTTATTGTTAGTTTTATATGGACGTTATCCACAAATAAATAGTAGACTGTGTGTAATTCGAGTTTTGACGTTTTTTGTTATATGAACTGTCATTAACACAGTGTGGGTTTTTTACTTTGAAAAAAAATGTTGCGATTGGGAAAGGAAACTACAGAGTTAATTAGATTAAATCATGATATTATAGAATGTACACCTTAATAAATTGCTGTGATATTTTCAACTTATAAAGTAAGTAAATAAAAAATATTGTCAATATTATTTGAATATTATTAATTATTATTGTCTAATTATATAATAGCTGTCATGTGCCAGGAAATTTCCTCTTATTAGTTTTACGTCTTCATGCTCATGAGGATAAAACATTTTCAAAAAATTTTCTGGTTACCATAGTAACAATGTCGAAATCAAGCATCTAATTGGTTGAAAATGACTGGTACAAAATGTTCAATGAAATTTTGTATCGAAAATTCGTGGAGATAGTCAATTTGTTTATATACATTTTTTTTTTCATAACTTTAAACAACTGCTGAGGATGCCGAACTGATCCAATTTTTATTTTCAAAAAAAAAATATTTGAAAGCTTCAGGTCTCTTAGGTATGTACAGTGAAGGTCATTAAATCTTGAGCAAAAAATTTGTCATATTTTGACTTTTCTGCCCATTTTTGTAAATCGCTCTTTTTTACCTGGTTTTACTTTTAATCACTATAAATAAAGCAAAAGGTAAAAAAATAATTATATTTTATAAAAGCTAACAAAATAATACATTAATTAACAATTTAATAAATTTAAACACACTTAAATATCCTTCCAAACAAATTTAATATTTTATTGCGGCCCCTTTTTTTCCGAAACAGAGTTTAGCCTTCCAGGCATCGAATGGACCAAAGCCCGGGTGTAGTCCGGATTTCCTCGTAACTCATTCCACGTCTCTAAAATTTTACCTTAAGTTCGTTTACATTTTGCGGCCTAAACTCATTTTCCCTATTTATTTTGTTAACTAATAAGCTCCAAACATTTTCCATAACATTTAAATCCGGACTACGTGCGGGCCACGGTAAAACCCTGGTACGCCGCTTTTCCATCCATTCATCGACTTGCCGGGCCTTATGAACGGGACACTTATCTTGCTGAAAGATAAAATTTCTGTCCGGAAATCAATCCAGTATAGAAGGAAGTATGATATTCTGTAGTAAATCTATCTAAAACCTCTGCATTGAACGTTCGATAAAATAACATACACCAAGTCCCTGTGCACTCCACCCCAAACATTTACCGAAAATCACCCACTACTTCTGTCCTTTTGGGTATATTTTTCATCAAGTCGTGTTCCTTGAGGCCTGTATACCTTAAGTATCCCATTGTAGCACGACTGAAACACTTTTTCATCGGTGATTATTATATTTTCCCAAAAAATCGGAGGTTCCAAGTAAAATTGTAGAGCAAATCCAATGCGTTGTTCTTTATTTGCATTTGTTAAAAACGGTTTTAAGGCTGCCGGAAGGCAGCGCAATTCGGTTATTTGCCTTATTCTTCGCCGTGCCGTTCTAACTGATGCTGGAAAATTGCTTTCCTTTTTTGCTGTAACTACAGATTTAAATGGTTGGTTTCTTATTAACTAAATTAAGTAAAATTTTACTTTACGGACACCAAGCCGATTTTCATGAATTTTTGCATATGGGGGTTTTTTGGGGCGCTGATCACGAATCTAAAATTAGTTTTTTTCGGCAACCTCTGGTTTTTGAGTTATGAGGCCTCCAAGTGAACTAACCTCCCTTCTTGAAACTGATTACCAACAAATGGGAACATACACTGATTGATTATATATTAAACAAATACACTAAAATTTACAATAATGTATTGTCTATTTTACATAAAAATTATCTCAAATGAATCCACTTTTTGTACATTGTAAGAAGATATATGATGTATAACTGGCTGCCTGATTCATAATTAAGTTGTGAAGATATAAAGAACTGGATTTATTTGAGGTGTTTTTTACTCAAAATAAGCAATAAACTTTTGTAAATTTTAGTGTATTTGTTTAATATATAAGTGCCCAATCAGTGTATGTTCCATTTTGATGGTAATCAGTTTCCAGAAGGAGGAATTATGGAAAAATGTCAATTTTGCGGTAAGTCCACTTGGAGGCCTAATAACTCAAAAACACACAGGTTGCCGGAAAAAACTGATTGTAGATTCGTGATCAGCGCCCCAAAAAAACCCCGTATGCAAAAATTCATGAAAATCGGTGTGGTGTCCGTAAAGTAAAATTTAAACCTAAATTATTGTCTTGTTCTTGATTCGAAAGTTTGGGGCGACCACTTCCAGCTGTTCTTTCAAAGGAGTGTGTTTCCTGCCCTTTTTTTTAAACAAAATAAATAGTACTCTTTGGGATGTAAAGCTCTTCCACCACATCCCTTTCTGGCCAACCTCACTGCTCAATATAATAAATACTTTTCGATCCAAAGTTAAGTTTGGTATTTAAAAAAAATATTTTTAGACCCTGACGACGGACACCTGTTTCTTAATTAGGTTTTTCAACAGGTATTTATATTCAGTAGAAGCTGGCATAAGCCGATTTTACGAAAGGGAAAAAGAATTTCTCAAGATTTAATGGCCGTTACTGTACTTAATTTGCAAAATTGTCGATTTTTCTCGAACGAAATTGAATTGCAAAATTATTATGCAAAAACTATTAAACCGAACGTAACGAAATTAAAAGTGATGTTATACCATGGTATGATGTTTTTTTTGTGGCAGAATATAGGGCTCCTCATAAAAATCTGAAAGATAAAAAAGTCACGAAAAAACTTTTTCACTTTTATTGTTTATTTGTTGGCAACAAGCGCAATACATTTTGTGATTTTTAACTAATTAAGTATTTTTTTAATCCTATCAAGCTTAACTTTTTAAATAAGCTAATTATATCATTAGTTTATTTAAAAAAGTGAAAGGCAAATAAACAATAACATTTAATTGAATCGCGTGTTCCACTTATGTGTGCATTTTTTCGTCGCGATTCTTTCCTATAACAAATTATTTTTTAATTAGCTATTATTCCTACAAACCTCATAAAAAACAATTTAATTGTGTAAATTTGTTATAAAAATAAATACTACGTAATAAAAATATCAATATGAATATTTTATTATTGTTAGGCAAAGAATAATCCTAGTAATTTTTCCTACGAGTACATTATTTTAATAATTTGAAATATAATATATTTTACTTTAAATCAAATTACTATCTATAGGTACTATTTTTCAATTTGAAAACCTAGATCTGCGTAGTAAAATTTGTTATACCCACTACTATTTTTAAAATTCATACCCTCAACCATTAAACTTAAAAAGTCATATGCAGACATCCTACTAAAAAACCGTCAAATACATTGACAATAATAATAATGGGCTTGACAAGAGACTTGTGGTGGTAATTGTTTGCACCAAAACATACCCATAGCAACAGTCGCTATAAACCGACAGTCAACAAAAAAGGGGTTTAAGCGTCCTTTTTTTGTGTACTTAATTTCAATTAAAAATGGACAACTCAGAAGACTGAAGATTTTCCACCGGAGATAATTGATGCAGTTAAATTTTAATGCTCCAGAAAACATATATTTAATGACCAAAGTAGCCACCATCTTTGGATTAGCGTTGTGAAGAGATAATGAAGATTACCACCGATAATATCGAAGACAACGGCAATATTCTGATAGTTACAATTCCTTGTACAACAACCGACAAGCCCCGAAAATTTGTTGTTTGCGATCCGGGGTAGAACAAACTAAGCTACATTAACTTGTATCAAAAATATGAGGCGCATCGTCCTAAAAACTGTCAAAATACAAGAACTTTTAATTTTATAAAAACAGAAAGTGTACAAGCCAAAGCGTTGGAATTAATACTTTCGGTAAAATGCATTGCAATATTGCGGGTTATCTTGGATTAAAAAATCCAGAGTTATACACCGGGCACTGCTTCCGGAGGTCATCGGCAACCTTTTTTGCAAACCCTGGCTGTAATATAACAAATATTAAAAGACACGGTGGGTGTGACCATATCGGCTAACAATGCACATCATTCAAAAGTGTAAGTAGCTTAAAGCACCTTTCGAGATACGGGGCAGGTGCAAAAAATACTCGGCGCCTTTATGACCGATTATTGCAAAAACTATCAAATTTTTGACAAAGGTGATGGGAATCATTTTTGCAATTAATAAACTGCTCTTCATTTTCGTCTAAACACGAACTGCGTAAGTGGCATATTTCGGGAGATATCGACCAAATTAGTTGAAAAAACGGATTTCCGGGCTTTTAGGGCCATTTTCAGGCCCTTGCGAACATTTTTTTATATATGATATTTTCAGAGGTTATTGTATATGTTACCGTGAAAGTCCGAAATTGGTGAATGTCGACATTCACCGGTCACCAAAAAAAAAAAAAAACTGAACGACAACTAACCAAACTAACCACAACTAACCAAAATTATTAGTTTTAACCAGAACGCAGCAAAGTTGTTAGTTTTGGTTAGTTTTCGTTGAGTTTTTTTAATTTTTGACATTCACCGGTGAATGTCGACATTCACCAATTTCGGACTTTCACGGTAACATATACATTAATACCTGCAAATTAAAAACAAAATTATGACGGCCCAACCTGATCTTCAGGTTCACACATTCGTTTACTGTACTATAAGCAAAAAAGTGATTTTGGTCACTAAAAATTTTGCTAATAAAATATTTTTGGTCTAAGTAAGTATACTAACCCCGATTCATCTAAAAATTTGTAGAATCTTCCGGTGAATACAAGAAAGCAATAATATACAGGTTGTTTCATTAAAAAAACCTATTTATGATGTGATATCTCACAAATGAAACATTCTGAATAAATGGCGTAAAAAATGCGGCATTTGGTAAGTCAGTAGACGGTTTCATCGTTTTTACCAAACTTAATTACCTGCATTTTAATCGAATATATTCCGGACCTTTGGTCCTCACTGAATTTATATAATATGTATAGTCTGTCTCAAAGTATACCGTGTTAGCTCTTGCCTTCATTTATGGATTATACCTGTCGACAGCAATAAAACTGCGGATCGGTAGGTATTAAAGGACAGAACATTAGGGACGGACTTTAATAATATAAATATTTATAATTATTGTTTTTTAGGTAAGTATAATCTTAAAATTACATTAAGAAATTAAATATATGCAAAGTTTTAATACATTTATAACTGCATTATCTATACATAATTACATTTTTAATCTAAATATCTAAATCTAATTCTGTTTCACTATCAGAGTCATCATTGACATTAATTACAATAGGATTTATGTTGTTTTGGATAGAAATGTAAGAGTCCTCAATTTTTATAATGTGCTGTAGTGAATTTTTCCAGCTCTCAACTGGTATGTTAGTAATTACATTTTTTATCAAATTTATAACACTGGGACTTAACGTAGGTGTAACATTTTCTGCTCTGATCTTTGATTTTACTTGGTTCCACAAATGCTCTATGGGGTTAAACATACAGTACCCAGCCTGTTCAGCCAAATTATCACATACATATTGTTTTTTAATTGTATATGAATTCAGGATTTCCAAAAGTTGCGTTTTTTTGTAACTGAATTCAAAACAAATATCATTTTCTAACAAATATTTCTGGATTTCAGTTTTTGAACTTGATGAAGCTGGTGCTTTGTGTAGCAGACGGCTGTGGTAGCTTGCGTTATCCATGACAATAACACTGTTGTTTGGAATATTTTTAAAAGATAATTTTGAAACCAGTTTTCAAAAAGTTCTGCACTTGTGTCCTCATGATAATCCAAGCTAGAATCCTTAATATTCTTTGCAGACAACAGCAAGCAGTTTGGGACAAATCCGTCTTTTGAACCAGCGTGTATTATGGTAATGCGTTTTCCTTTATTTGAAGGTGCTTTCGTCTGACAGTTTTGACTGGAATTAACCCATCCTTTGGATACTGTGTCGTGTGTATCGAACCATGTTTCATCAAGGTAAATTATGGATCTGTCTTCTAACCTATATTTTTTAATTTCTTGAAGGTGATTAAATCTCCAAATGCGTAATCTGGGCGATTTCATTACTACTTGTCTTTTGTCTATTTTGCGTTATTTAAATCTCATTTTACAAATAACTCTATGGAGGGTAGCGCGGCTAATATTTATATTGGTTTTGTCTTCGTCTAGCTTCTTTTTTTGTTTATCCAAGGTAGGAACAACTCCGCTTTCATAAAGACAATATATTTTCCTTCTTATTAGGTCCTGATCACTATTGTCTGTACGGTGAGATTGAAAAATCACTACGTTTTTTTCTTTTGTTCAATTCTTCACTAATAATAATATCCTTTATCGATGATATTGGAGTTTTGGTAAGTAGACAGGTTTCTTTTAAAGCTTCTTGTTTAATTAGTCCCCTACTGATTAAAGTTTCATACACATTTCACAACCTGTTTTGTATCTAATGACAAATGATTTCGACGCGACATAGTTATATTCTCGTAAAACAACTTTTTTGAAACGCACAGTAAAAACGGTTATTCAACACTGCCACTAAAATATTAGCCGAAATATTTATATACCTAATGGTTAATACTCAAGAAATACCTGGCCCACCCCTGCCATTATGAAATAATGGGTCTACCCAATAACAATAGGTAATAAAATCGTTAGGGTCTATTGGGGTATTGTCCGTCAAAAGCCATAACGATATACTTTGAGACAGACTATACCAAACCTAACAACAAAGATTAGACTATCAGACACCCCTCGTATTGTGCTTCCCCTTAATAAACTTTCTTGATTGAACGATTGGTTGAACCTGCTGCAGCAAAGGTGCAAAAATTCCTACTAATTGCATATAATAGTTTTTATAAAATGAAAAAAAACTAAATTATACAATAAACCAATTAAGTTTGTAGTTTACTGTAATACGAATATTGAAATCATACATGCAAACAAAACTCCATTAAGAAATGTGCGAGCAGCATGCATCAAAGTCTGGAAGAAATAAGTGAAACAAATTTAAATATTAATTTGAATAAAAATGTCGCAAATTACATGAATCTTGTAACCTTGACTTCGATAATAAATAAATGTTTGTAAATTCTTAGAAATCTTACAATTTAATTTCACTTATGTAAATCAGGCAATCAATAATTAATAAGGCTGATTAAATAATCTTT
>JAHBCN010000689.1:0-145000 GCA_019359885.1 Listronotus oregonensis
GACTTTTTGTGATAAATGACATTAGGTTGTTTGACTGGTATATGTATAGTATTTAAAAACACCAAAAAGGTGGTATGGTGTGTTAATTGATTTTAAGTTTACCTGAATTTACTTCAACATCAAGCATAGGTAGCCATGTATTATTATTAAGAGTGCATTTACGCTAATTAGGGTCGGAAAGCGCGGAGACGGTGGGCGGAGACTAACAAACTCCCACTACCACAATTTTCGTATAGCCGCATTAAATATATTATATTTTATATAGGATGTTGTTTCCGATTGCAAGCCTACAGGAGATAACGTTTATATATATATATATATATATATATATATATATATATATATATATATATATATATATATATATATATATATATATATATATATATATATATATATATATATATATATATATATATATATATATATATATATATATATATATATATATATATATATATATATATATATTTATATTTTAAGGTAAGGAAATAATCTATGCCTCTGCTGTAACGGATTTTTGAAATATGGGTCGAGTTAAGAAAAAAGAGTACTCTAAACATAACCGATTTTAGGGTGACTTTTACTCAAGGAAATATTAAAAACTAAATCCAAATTTAAAAAACTATTACAGCAGAAGCCTAGATTTAAGGGTTGGCTTTCATATAGTTTTTGAAAATTATCGATAACTTATACCGTTTTTGAGAAAAACATTATGCCCTGAATCCCAAATTGGATCCAATTTTCGCGGCGCAAATGGACTCTTAAGTTAACAGATATTGATGCTACACATTTATCTTTATTTAATAAAATAAATGCACTTTCCTTTATTTTAGGTTTTTTTGAATAAGTTTCCTAAAATGCTAAAAGCATTCCAGTTTATTATGTGGCTATTATCAAATGCGTGTTGACAGATTTTTGATTTGTGAAATTCTGTGTTTTTAATGTATGTTCTATGTTGTTTTATGCGTTTGGCTAATGGTCTGGAAGTTTCACCTATATAAAATTTATTACATTTACAAGGATCCTATAAATAATATTTTGTGTGTTTTCGTTTATATTATTGGTTTTGTTTTTATTACTTGAGATCTAATAGTGTTTTGTGTTTTAAAGATAGTACAAATATTAAATTTATTACCTATTCGTTAAATTTTATTTGATAAGACAAGAATATATATGGTAAAAATAGATTTGAAATAGGTCTATTTTGATTTTGTTTTAAAATTGAATCTATCCCAAGAAAACTGAAGTATGTATAATGTTTTTAGAGTGTACTGATATTAAAACTGATACTGGTTTTTTTAATAGCGATGGGGGTTATTTCCCATACCTATTTGACTACACCCTTTTATACATTTTTTTACCACACATTATAAAGTGTAATTTAGTGCTGTCTACAAAAAAAGGGACTTAAGAAAAGTATGAAAAATCCATTTTTTAATAAATTTGGTTAAGTTAAAATTATATTATTTAATTTTTACAATAAGCTTTAAATAATAATTATTAAATGTTGGTAAATGTGTTACAATTTAATAGTTTATTTTACGAAATTTTAGTTTTTTCTAATAAAACAAAATTTACTAACCTTATGACATATGGTATTAGGTTAGTTAATATTAATTATAAGTAGCATATATCGTTTTCACTTAATGACTTAAAAAGGTACATCCAACTGTTATTGACCTAGAATTACTTTTTGCATAAAAACTGTAATTTTTAAATTATAAATTAAAGTAAGAGAGTTCCCATTTTTTATTTTTTAAATCAAAGCCATTTTCTATTACATTTTTTATATACTTAACACCAAAACTACCACTAAAGGCGCTTTTAAATTATCATCGGAATCTATTTGACATCGTGTATTTTAAAGTCAAGATTTTCACGATGAAAGTCCAAATACTACTTTTAAGTGCACCGGCATTATGTGCGAACTTTGAACGAAACCTCGATTTTTATCAGAGGCTAAAGCGACTACTTTTTGTTCTTTTGTAAAAGTTTTAAAAGTCGAAAGTCAATCTCTGCCACTCTAGAAGATTACTTCTTGTTTTGCTTTAAAATAATGTATGTTTGAAAAGTTTAATGGATCCAGTTTTTCTTTAGGTCTTGATTAATATCAAGCTTATTAATATTCAACAATTTCTCTAATGAATAGATTAGCAATATTTTGATCTTTACAACCAAAATAACTTAAGTAGGTATAAAAAACTAAAGGTACTACATTTGTATTTTAGGGAAACCAAATAATTGCGGTTTAATTAACAAATACAGCTTGCTGTGTTTTCTATTTAGGCTAATTTTAGTACGGTGGAATTAGATCTAAAGCTCAACATAAAAAAGTTTCTTTTGTGCCAAATTGCTCACTTTTAGTTTTTGTAGTTGTTAGTAAATAAATAATAAAATAATAAATGGTCATAAATAATAAAATTTTATACAGCAAGTAAAAAATGTAAATAATATTACTAAATAACGCAATAAGTTTATATGCTAGAAATAAATACGATTCGCTGCTATTCCGTGCGTGAAGTAACGCAATGCTTTGCCTCAGTGTGCAAACACCGGCTAATACTCCAATCATTATAGCAAAATAAAACTCAATTTTTGATATCTGACTGCGCCATGACTATCGGAATAACCTGTAGATTACTAAAATAAAAAATCCAACCAATTTTTTTTCAGGTAATTTTTTAAAACAATAATTATTAAAAAAAGGGCTCTTTTTAGTTTTTTTAAATGTAACAAAAAGTACTGGCTGTATCACTTTACTCATAAAAGACCGTTTGTAGAGAATTTAAAAACCTAAAAAATGGTTTTTAAAAAATTCCGATCTGACTATTTTTCACCGAGAAAAGCCGGAAAAACGCTTAAAACAGACCTTTTTCAAAAATTCGTATCTCCGTTAATTTTCAATATTAAGGGCTAATTTTTTTGGAAATGATAGTCAATAACATATACTTTTAACTACCAAAAGATAAAAATTGTCGCATTAATAGTTTTTATTCAATCGCACTATAAACAATTAGGCCCTTATCTTGCAAGTGCCGTGAATATTAGGCAAATGGTCCGATTTAAATTTTTAAAACGGCTTTTTAAAGTTGAGATTAAAAGCTACAAATTGTATATCTCAAATTTTCATAAAAGTTTGGGAAGATTGGTAAAAATGCTTGTGAACCTAGCGCGTCTAGCAAAAATTCCGTCGAGCGCCCAATGCACGCAGCCCCTCTCACGCTTCTCCTTCGCTGCTGGGTGCCCCCTCCACGTTTCGGTCGCGAATCTTAGCTTGACGCGCTAGGTTCACAAGCATTTTTAACAATGTTCTCCAAACTTATATGAAAATGTGAGATATACAATTTGTTGCCTTTAATTTTAACTTTAAAAAGCCGTTTTAAAAATTCAAATCGGACCATTTGCCTAATATTCACGGCACTTGCAAGATAAGGGCTTAATTTGTTTATAGTGCGATTGAATAAAAACTATTGATGCGACAATTTTCATCTTTCGGCAGCTTAAAGTATATGTTATTGACTATCATTCCCAAAAAATTTGCCCTTAATATGGCAAATTAACGAAGATACAAATTTTTGGAAAAAGATCTGTTTTAAGCGTTTTTCCGGATTTTCTTGGTAATAGGTTTTTGAATTCTCTACAAACGGTCTTTTATGAGTAAGGTGATATAGCTAGTACTTTTTGTTATATTCAAAAAAAAAAAAAACGAAAAAAAGGCCCCTTTTTTAATAATTATGGTATAAACAAATTACCTGAAAAAAAATTGGTTGGATTTTTGATATTAGTAATCTACAGGTTATTCCGGAAGTCATGGCACAGTCAGATATCTGTTTACATTAATTACAAAAAAAATCTCTAATGATTGGACTATAGTATTGCGCGACGCACAATAAGATGATATGAGTTAGACTGTGGCGAAAATAGCTACAGAACGCTCAGCTTCACCGAATTTCAATTTTTTTTTTTTTGATGAAAAGCTCATGAAATTTGCAAAAGATAGTTGGTTTTTTTTAGGTTTTTTTAATTAATTTTTTAAATTCTGCCCCAATTTGAAAAAGTGGCAACTGAAATTTTGGGTCTTTGGGTAAAACCTATTTTTACTCGATATTTTTGCCTGAAAATCGTTACTTGGGGGTTTTCAGGGTCACCAATGATGAAAATGAGGAAGAAATTTAAAAACATTTTAATCCAAGATGACGGATCCAAAATGGCTGGTATCAAAATGGAA
The DNA here is from genome assembly GCA_019359885.1 of Listronotus oregonensis. NCBI lineage: Eukaryota > Metazoa > Arthropoda > Insecta > Coleoptera > Curculionidae > Listronotus > Listronotus oregonensis. The sequence continues at coordinate 4,232 of JAHBCN010000689.1, forward strand.
AAACACTTAAAATTTGAGGAATATGGAAAAAACATTTTACTCAGGGATTCTCGTAGTCACTTATCACGAATTTGATGTCAAAATTCAAAAAATTTGGAATCCAGAATGGCTAATTAAACATGGCGGATCCAAAATGGCGCGTATCAAAATTAAAAAACAAAACGGTAAAAATATCGAAAATAGAAGATATACATATATTTGATGGCAGTTGGTTATTTACATATATAAAAGAAAACAAAATTGAGGTCAGAGGTAATAGTTTATTTAAATATATATTTCAAGTATAAGGGATGCGTCAATAAAATAATTTTTTTACCTTGAAAATTTTAATAATTTTATTTATAAATTTATAGAAACCAAATATTGCTAAAAGATATATATTTTAATGTGGAATTATAAAATATATAATAACATTATGCGGGATGTATAAAGAAAAGTATAATAAATTTTTTAAATTATAGTTAAAATTTTAAATAGTTGTAAATTTTTTGTTATTAAAGATTTTCTTTTTTTTTAATATAGTATAGTAGATACATCTTATGGAACAATTAGTAACAATATGTAAAAATAATATACAGAACGTTTGAATATATATATATATATATATATATATATATATATATATATATATATATATATATATATATATATATATATATATATATATATATATATATATATATATATTTTATAATATATATATATATATATATATATATATATATATAAATAAAATAAAATATAATAATAATAAATTCAAAATTTTGATACTTTTTAAAAAACAGATTTCAATGAACATTTTTTATACGGTTAATTTTGTTCGATGCAACTGCTATACGAGGTAAATTTGAAAAGTAGGTTTCGTATCTATTTTTTGGAGGTTCTGTCTTTAAACTATTATAACAAGATATTTAATTCTGAACAAGTTTTTACATTATTTTTTTTAGGTTTTAAAAATAAAAGTAGTTTTCTCTTACTTTGTTAATTTGAACGTACCTCGTATAAGCTAAGGTTTATTTAAACTTTGATCATTTTTTTGTAAGTTTGAGAATATGCAGAGACTTTAATAGAAATTATAATATTTTGAGACTATATAGATGAACTTATGCGTATTTGAATTTAAGGAGAATGAAGTAGCATCCTATAGAATAAAGCAAAATAAGAAGAATAAAGTTGATACAAACAGTTAAACACTTTTCAAAGTGCGTAACCCCTTGTGGCGCTGAGGACTAAAGAGCGTAAGGGGTCAGAAAATTGGGGGCGCTGATGTAATTTAAGGCATGGTTTGTAATTTAGCTACTGCATATTTTAAAATTTACTGAAATTTAAATCATTCTACTACACAACATCCATTTATTAGTCCATATTTATATCCTATTTTCTTGTATAAATAAAAACCAAAAATATATTAAATTTTTATTATTATTAATGCGTTTACAACGCTATTTATATCTTAAGATATTTAGTAATAGGTATCAAACACTGAAAAATATTCGTGTCTTCAATTGTCGCAGGTGAGGTCCCCACCTCCAAAGACACATATTAAAAATAGGTATATTCATTGTTGCGGCCAAGCACTGGCCGAATGTGGTATTTTTTATGTACCCATTTGGAAAAAATGAAGGAAAAATAATATTAAAACAAGAAGGTTCAATTATAATTCACGTTTGGCGCGAACAAATATTATACGATTTATTTGTGCAATCCTGTATTTTAGTCCGTCAATGTTCGTGCGGTCCGTGTTTGCGTAGTGCAGGTGCAGAAAGGAACAAATCCCAAATACAAAGACGCGGCTCGCGACCGGCCGTCAACCGACGCGACGTGACGTTACGCCGCACGCACACATCGCACTCTCTCTCTCGCCCTCCCGCCACTCCGCCCGCTATCCCGATACTCTTAATATTGTAAAGTTGTATTGTTATTGCTCAATGTTGATTATTGTTAATTTTGAATGAAAGATACTCTTAATATTGTAAAGTTGCATTATTATTGCCCTCTCTGGTAGGAAAAGTCTTGTTTAGAATATAGGTTTAATTAAACTCCAGGCGAGACTAATATGTTATTGAGATTTTTAAGGTAAAAAAAGGAGGCTCTACAAAATAACGGATTTTTAAAGTGGGCGTTAGACAAAATACGTTTGGAAACTTCTGGTTTAAACATACAAACAAATAAAATTCTTTTAAGCTATCGTAAAAAAGTAAAGAACACTTTTTAAACGATTTTTTTTATATCCTACTCTTTACTTTAGTGGACTATTTTAAACTATTTTTATACTGGACGAACAATATTTTAAAAGAAAAAATATTTTATCATAACCACTTTCAATAGATACTTAACGGCAGCTGCATAATGGCACTTCTAAAATATTGTCGGAAACCATTTTAGATGATGTATATGCCAAGATTATCGCGACAAAAGTCCGGATACCGTTTTTAAGTTCACTGGCATAATGGACAACGCCAAAGAAAACTTCGTTTTTTATCAAAGCTTAGAACGACTTGCTGTTGCCCCTTTGTAAAAGTTTCAAAAGTTTAAAATTATTCTCTATCGCTGTAAAACTCCTTGTTCTACTTTAAAGAAATGTGTGTTAGAAAGTTAAATGGATTTTTTTAAAAGTTCTAATTAATCAGGCTAATGATTAAGTTAGCGAGTACTTTAGATTTACTCTCCAAATATTAGTCTAGTCACTGGGGAGGAAAATACGTCATTACCTCCGAATTTTTTATAACTGCATGAATTTTTCTGAAAATTTAAGATTAAGCTTATCTTACTTACTTCCAAAGTCACATATGCTAGGTGCGCTTTTTGTTTTTAAGGGGTAAAGACCACCCTTTATTGAAAAAAAATGAAAAAACCCGGATTTAATTATTGTATTTACTAAAATCTTGTTTATTTATGTGTCTTAAATATTGTTACGTGTTTTTTAACATGAAAATTAATTATTCACAATTTTCAACCCTTTAAAACCCCTAAAAACTTTTAAAAATTAAACCTCTTTATAAAAATAACATGGAAAAACATTTTAATTATGTATTTAAATAAAAATATTAATTAATATCCTGCTTATATAATAATTTTTTAATAACTAGAACATTTCAATCCTTAAAACCACACCTTTTAATGAAATAAAAAATAAAAAATATTGCGATTTAAAAAAAATTTAGTGTTGATAATATTTTAAAAAAAATTATTTCTTGCTATAGAATATCTTTTTATAATGGTTGCAATAATTTAACCCTTAAAACCACCCCCTTTTGCTAAAATAAATTTAAAAATATATTTTACGTTTTAAAACACCTTTAATGTGCATGATTAAAAAAATAAATTTTTTACTTACAAAATATCTTTTTATAATGATTGCAATATTTTAACCCTTACAACTACCCCTTTTTGCTAAAAAATATAATATATTTTACGATTTAAAACATTTTAAGTGTTGATTCTTTTCAAACAAAAATGTATTTCTTGCTGTAGAATTTCTTTTTATCATTATTGCAATATTTCAACACTTAAAACAACCCCTTTTGCTAAAATAAAAAATATATTTTACGATTACAAACATTCTTAGTGTGCAGTCTTTTTAGAAAAGAATTATTTTTTTACTTGTATAACAACTTTTTATCATAATTGCAACGTTTTAACACTTATAACTACCCCTTTTAACAAAAATAAATTAAAAAATATTCATATGAATGCTCCAAAATAAGTAAGTTTTTGATACTCCAAAATTTATTTTAAAAAGTGCTATTAGTTTTTTTACAATAATTTTTTTACAATAACTTTGTTAATTTAAATGCTACGACATCCTATGCAAAAACCGTTCTAAAGAAAATTTATTGGGCTTTAAGGCTATAATTGTAAGAACACTCTAAAGTCCTCCATATGTAAACAGTGAAGGGCCAAAAGCCCGGAGACCGGTGCTCCATGTGCTATAAAAAAAACTTCAACTAGCTATATCTCCGTTACTTTTTAAGCTAAACCAAAAATGGAAAAACCAAAATTGTAATTAAGAAAAAGCCTACATTTCTGTTTTTTATCATTTTTTACGTAGCTTGTATAGTTTTCGAGTTATTTAATAAAAAAGATTTGTTTTTAATATTTACAAAAAATATGTATACTTTAATTATGTTTTTTTCGAAACCTAGTCATTTTAATGTGGCTAAACTTTTGAATCTTTTGAATACCACCAAAATAAAGTAAATTGTAAAAGAAATACAATTAATTTCAATTCTAACGAACATGACGTTACTTTTAATGAGCTTTTTTTTTACAAAAATTCGAGAAATCCATCCTTTTTATGCTTGTATCTTACTTAAAGGTTTTTTCAAGCTTTTTAAAAAGTGTTTCATGAGTTTTTTTCGAAAAATGTACCCGTTTGCGCTATTTAATGCGAAATGTTTGGATTCAAGGATGCAACAAAAAATTCGTTTTCTTTGACAAGCCATATTTTAGTTTACATTTTACTTACAACACTCATAAAGAAAACAAGTCTCCTTGTTTTGTTATAAGCTTTGTTTTTGTTTATTACACTTTTTTTCGTAAAACCCCTGTTTTTGAAGTTATTAATACAAAACCGTTCAAAAATCCATTTTTTTTTAATTCGAAAAATCCAACTTTATAGCAGCGAATAACACGGAAAGTATTGATTTACGATAAAAATTTTATCACACTTTTTGCTTAAAATTTATCCTTCTATCGAACTCCGAAGTTATTTTGAGTGAAAAATTTCCACCCTCCAGAAGGGTGGCAACCACCCCCGGGGAGGTAGCGCATATCGGCACTATGTCACTTTTGTTTCCAAAGAACTTATTTATTTACACACAAAATTTCAAATAAATTAATGCAGTTATAAAGAATTCGGAGGCAAAACCCCGCAGTGACTGCACTATATTTACCATGCTTAGGTAAAATAAATTGTTTTGGTAAACGTGGTATTTTCTCGTTAAGGGTTTTATTTGATCTTTGCGTTAAGTTTTATTTTAACTATTACAAAAAGTTAAATAAAAGGTTATTGCAGTTATGCGCAATAACCTTTTATTTAACAATAATAATAAACCAAATTTGCACGAAATAAAATGCTTCTTTATTTATTATAATAGAAATAAATAAGCTATATATTTTGTGCAAATTTGCTTTATTATTTAAATCTTAGCAAAGCGCAGTACCATTTTTTAAAACAATATAATTCAGCAATGGAGCAGAAGTACATTTAAACTATAAAATATTAAACAGTATCACATTTTGTTCCATAAAACACTTTAAATTTATATATGTCGTTGTCTTCTAGGAAAATTCGTCTCTTTATGCAGATTCTAGTCACTCTTTGAAGTGTCGTCATGCCATATAAAATAATCACGCTAGGTAATCTGACGCTGTTTCTTCATATTAATATTGTGTCGTAACATAATTTGACTAAATGTAAGGATTGGAATTTTGTAAAGAGGCGGGTTAGTTTAATTAGTTATGTATTTATTATTAATTAAAAAAATACAAAAGTACAAATTTGAAATTGTGTTTTACACAATATGATAAAACAAACTAAATACCAAGTAACGACTATCATGGTGATTACATTGGCCAAACCACACAATTCCTTAAAAATCGGACATAAATATGACAAGAAAAAAAAACAGCTTTAACGAAACTTAAATATAAAATAAAGAATACCTTTATTTATCAAGAGACTAAAATTCTAAAAACAGAATCAAATCGGAAAAAAGAGAACTTTAGAAATGCGAATACTCCATAAATGACAAAACAGACATAAAAAATTTAAGCTAATATAGTTATAATGGTATTAATTAATTTTATTTAAGTTTAATTATGCAAAATAGGTTCTTTTTACTGCTTTTTAATTGGTATTAAATATTTTATCAAATAACACAACGTCTTTATTTTAAAATCACTCTTGTATATCTGGATTAATCTTTTTCATTTTAAATAGAACCAACAATTTTTTAACACTGTTTGTAATATCGATTACAATATGTTGTTTTGCGTTCTTACGGTTCTTACAGTGTGGGTTATTTTGGTGATGCATGTATTGGGACCTCAAAAACTATAAAACATAGACAAACGGTTAAATAGTTTATAAACATATTTTACTAATTTAAAGACGCCGGTGGCTTACTTTTAACTTTTTTGGTTATCGAGATATTTTGAAAAAACTGAAAGATTTATAAAAGATTTTATACTTCGTCATTTGTAATTGATTTTAAAAGATGTAAAAATATTTTTAAAGCAAGTTTTTAGGTAGAAACCAATTATTACGTCCGATCTTTTATTTTGACCTTTCGGCTTTTTCAAATTAGTATCACTTTTATTTTTTTATCGACGCCATAGTGGATTCTTCTTCTTAAACTAAACCTAAATCTCCTTTTTATTGACAGATAACAAGTTAATACTTGCTAAAGGTAAACTATAAAATTTAACAAAAGTTGATCTGATTCTAGTAGGCTTTGAATGGTCCTTGAAACAATATTATTGTGGTTTTGTACTGCTGAAAATCTTAAAATTATGTTGGTACTTCAGTTATTGTTTATTTTAAGTGTTTTAAAATGACTTTGTGTAATCCCAACAAAAGAAATTTAAATATTATATTAAAAATAATGAAAATGCGATAAGTGTTGTAGTCCTGTTTAAATGCATATGTGATGTATAACGTTTTATCTATAATCGAAAAATAGGAACATACTGTTTTAATTTTCTTTAGTCGTTTCAACCTTTAACAATGACATTTGTCACATTTGTTTAATTCTAACTATGGGGAGTTGTTACGAGCTTCAACCCATAGTTACATACGTTTTTTCTATCTCTATCTATCTAAAAAATTACAATGAGTGATTTTAAAAGTCTCCCTTCTGACATGGAACTTACCACGGTACGTGCCATGGAATCATTATTTTCGGAAAAGTCGCGATCAAAATATGAGAAAATATATACCCAGTTTTTAACATGGTGTGACGGCAAAACGGTGAAAAATCATATAAATAAAAAAGTGAGTAGTATGCCAGCCCGAGTGCGAGCCAAACCGGTCAACAGCTCAATCCATTAAAGTTAGACCTTAACTATCATTATCATCATCAGCACCAGGAATTATTTTAAAGAAATGTAAAAAATGTGTTATATATGTATTATTTTTTAAATAATTAGTAGTAGGAATTTAAATAAAAAATTAATATGTTTTTGAACATTTGTAGTTGTTTCTCATTATTACAAAAACAGGTTGTGTTATATATTCATAACATCACTAGTTGCGTTATCAGTCTCATAAGGTACCTCAACTACTAGAAAAGTAGTTATGTAAAAACGTCATAACTTAGTAGTTTTAGAATAAAGAAATTATACACATATGCATCTTTTGTGTAATTTATTAATTGACCTAAGTTTGACAACGCAGACATAACTGTATATCAAAAAGTTTTTTCTTTTACAGGAAACATCAAGAATCAAGCATTTAGGGCTGCCAAAGAATTTTAATCTCGCACAGAAAAGCTTTTCCACAAAAGCGTTTATATTCTTGTCAAACGTTAACTATGCAAGCCTCATTTTTGGCGTGACATCCCCTTGTTCCAAATTAAAATCGATAGAACTTCAAGCTTTACTTAAGATACACCCTTCTAGTTAAAATTGCTTTACAAATTTTAGTGTAGTGCCATTTAAACGAGTTGCCAATTATTTTGAGTAAGTTTTATTTTCTATTTTAAATTATATTATTAGGAATAGACAGACTTGTGTAAAATTCCATTACAGTTAATTTCATACGAAATCAAAACTCAAATTATATCGTTAGGACGCTTTAAGCATATTATTTTAAGGATAAAATATTTTTTCATAATACATAAAAATATATTTTTTATAAATATAAATTAATTATCTATATTCTAAAAAAAAGCTTTTTTCTGTCTGTATAAAGAATAAAAATGTGAATAATTATAATTTTGTTATAATTATTTAAGTTATAAAACGCCCATTACCCCTTGACATTTTATGGTTTTTATAAGACGTTATCAATAATGGGTTTATTGCTATAGTCAAGCTGCTTAAATGCCATATTTTTTATAAACAATCTTCTCTCTAAAAGCTTAATTATGTATTTCGAAGCTTAAATATACAAATACCAATTTTCGGGGATTATACCCTTTTAACAAATTAAAATCTATGGAATATTACGCTTTATTTTAGGTAAGCCTTTGCGGTAAATCCAATTCAGACGTATGATTTAATGTAAGCCCTTGCCACAATACAAAAATGGATTTAAATATTTATTGTATGTGCAATTGTTTAAATAGCTAAACAAGTTTTAATAATCCCTGAAAATTATTAATTAAAAAAAGAAAACAACACTCACCCAGTGCATATCCTTTGGAAATTTTCTGAGCTGAAGCCTAATGTGAACTTCGTTGCCTGCAGTCATATTACTATCACATACTTTTTGTAACTAAAGGCTAGATCTCTCTTAAAGCCTTGAAGACACAATCATGTTTACGGTCACGAAAAAGTCATCCAATTTTCATTCCACAGATATTAACGGCCAAATTCTGCGAAACAAAAAATAATTTAGTCTAGTAGGTTTTACAAATTGGCATAAACACATTATATTCAGATCCATATACAGAGTGTTATTTAAGGATGTACATTACATTTAACAGAAGATTTTTTGGATTAATTTTGGGACAAAAACCTAATATAAACATGGTTCCACAAATGTTTCAAACTCAAGATTCAGGGTGTTAAACTTAAAAAAAAATCCTAAATATTCTAAATATTCCTTAACCCAATTTATTGTAGATTGGCGAAACTATTTATAGCACTAAGGGGCTAATTTGGCTTTAACTGAATTAACTTCATTAAAACCAGTGGCGTCTCAAGAGGCACCTAAACGAATATTTCTTCGAGAAAAAATGTACGCCACTGACTTTTGTGCAATTTTTATATTTTCTTTGAATTAAGCAAGTAAAAATATAGCTTTTTATTTCTCAAATTTGTTTTAAATCTTGCTTGGTTTTCAAGAAAAAAAATAAAATCCACTTTATTGAATATCCCTGGACCACAGAACAAACATGGAGAAAATTGTCTTTTGATTTCCAAAACTTAATTAGGTAAAATTCATAAGTTTAGATGTTAATGTTATTTAATAATAATAATAATAATAATAATCGTCTTTTATTAGGTGATAAGGTTATAATAACACAGTTAGGTATATTACATCTATAAGATGAGATTTGTAAATTAACCCTATCACAGCCAACCATATTAGGGCGATATTTAGCCAATTAGTAATCGGCTACTCCACCATATAACCCCAACAGGCTGGAGTTCTCACAATATTAAAGAAAAAATGGCAAACAGATTGCAAATATAACTAATAAATAAAAATAAGATTATATAAGTAAATTTAAGAAATGCTCAAATACACACTTAAACACACACATTCAAGCAACTAAAGAACAATATGCGGATGCCTAAAACTACTGTGACTGAAAAAGAGATGCTCGGTATCTCCTTCTAAAAGCCTCAACACTCAAAGATTTAATATCATTTGGTAATTTATTATAGAGATTTGTAGCCTGATAAGTAAAGCCACTCCGAAACAAAGTCGTTAAATATCTCGGTACCGCCAACATACTTCCATTGCGTACAGTTCTATCATGGAAGGTGTTGCGTGCTATTAGTTTTGCGCGCAGGTAGTCAGGGATGCCAGAGGTCATAATTTTATGCAAGAAAACGGCAAACTGCAACCGTCTTCTATTTGCCATATTTAGCCATTTCAAATCCCTGATACTTTCTGATACATGATCAAATTTGCGCAGGGAACACACAAGACGACAACATGAATTTTGAACCCGTTGAATCCTTCCGCCGATATGCAAAGTCAAAAACGGACCATAAGCGAATGAACAGTAATTAAAAAATGAAAGTACCAGGGTTTCAACAAGCATGACTTTAAGTTTTTTGGACAGAATCTCCTCCGCCTTTCTGATGAGGGAGTTAACATGTTCATCAAATTTAAGACCAACATCTATTACGACCCCTATCGATTTCGCTGATTTTACCTCCGGCACAGTTTGTCCATTAATATTTATGTCTACCTTCTCGCTAAGGCGAGCAGCCTTGACCCCACCAAAGTAGAGAACCTGTGACTTTTTAGGGTTCAATAAAAGGTTGTGTTTCCTTGATAGATTATTTATAATATTTAGCTCTCTGTTCATGTTATACTCAGCAATATGATGTTCATAAGGGAGAAAACTATATTTTAACTGAATATCATCAGCATATGCTTGATAAGAACCAATCTCTATACGTTTCAAAATATCTGCTGAGTATATCAAAAACAGAAGCGGACCCAGTATCGAACCTTGCGGTACACCTGATACTACAGGCAACAAAGATGACATTTGCTCCTGCAGCACTACACTCTGTGACCTTTCGGAAAGGTAGGACTCGGAAAATTTTACCGCAATATCATCAAACCCGTAGTGGGCAAGCTTGGCACAAAGCAGCTCATGGTTTAAAGTGTCGAAAGCTTTCGAAAAATCCAGCAAAACGAGGGACGCAACCATTCCCGCATCCAAATCGGCCACGATATTGTCCAAAACATTGGTAAGTGCCGTAGCAGTGCTGTGTTTTTCTGTGAAGCCAGATTGAAGATTGGGAATAACACTTTCCCTACAAAAAGCGTTAGTTTGGCTATACACTATTTTTTCCAATATCTTGGACAATACCGACATCAGACTTATTGGACGCAAATCCGTAAAACCCTCTGGTGAACTATTTTTGGGAACCGGTTGAATGCGCGAGACCTTCCACGCCTTAGGAAAATATCCATTTTCTAAACAGACATTAATGATATGGGTGATGTATGGAAGAATAAAAGGGCAGCAATACTTTAGCATTGACAAGGATATTCCATCGAAACCAGATGCATTTGATTTTATTTCTTTTATAGCAGTATATATATCATCGATAGTAGCTAATCTCAAAGAAAATTTGGAAGAATTATAAAATTTTTTTCGTTTGTAATAAGCCACCATCTCACTACAGTCACCATTCATAAAAACGGAATTAAAATATTCATTTATTTTGTTTGCATCCATAAGTGCTCTCGGTATTGTAACATTCTTGCTACCTCTTATATTAAGTTCTCTCAAAGCTTGCCAAGTTTTTCTGCTGTTACCCTCACCAACCACCCGACCAATATTGAGCTCTCTTTTGCCGCCGAATATTCATAAGTGTATCATTTCTTAATCGCTTGTAATTGTTCCAGTTCTCCTCCGTTTTATTGGCCTTATATTGTGTTAGTGCATTATCTCTTTGTTTCATTAAAATCTTTATTCCATCCGTCAACCAGGGAGCCTTAGGTCGCGTAACTGTAACAGTTCTTATGGGTGCATGAGTATTAAACAAATCAGTAATAATGTTTGACATTATTTCCACCTTTTTGTCAATGTCTCCTTCATATAGAATACTATTCCATGGCTTACGAGCAAGGTCCTGGCAAAAAGCGGGGTAACAAAATGATTTAAAGTCTCTATAAGTAACAAGTTTAGGCTCAAATTTACTCACCTTTATACTGAGCTCACAAACCGTCATTTTATGATCGGATATGTTTTTTGCTGAAAGAACACTGGCATTAACAACCAGTTCACCACTGGATACAAATATTGGATCCAGAAGACTACTGCAGGATCCGGACACTCTAGTTGCCTCCGACACCGTTTGAGTAAATCCATAGGTATCAAAGCATCGAGAAACCGGGTTATCAGCATTAAAAAGATTTACATTTATATCACCCATACACACAACATGATCAACTGTGGGCAAGACGAGGGACAAAACACTATCAAAACTATCCAGGGCAAAGTGTATATTACTTGTAGGGAGTCTGTAGAAGACTGCGACCCCGAAAACAACCCGACCAATTTTTAGTTTGAGCCACAATTGCTCTAAATTATTCTGATCATACCTAACGTCTAAATCCTCCACAGACATTCCCTTGTTTACATATATTGCAACGCCACCCCCACGAGTTAACCGATCCTGTCGATACAAAGTGTATCCATCAATAGAAAAGGTACTACTAGGAACGTCCCCCGACAACCACGTCTCGGAAATGCCAACCACATCAAGCTTTATTTTATTTATAAGCTTTTTAAGTTCATTAAAGCCAGTAAAAAGAGACCTCGCATTAATATGACCAAATTTTATATTGCTTTTCCGCATATTATTAAAGAAGCAAAAATAATAACACTATAGTAAAAGACACACACACACACACACACACACATACACACACACTCACACACACACACACACACACACACACACACACACACACACACACACACACACACACACACACACACACACACTAAAAGAAAATAGTTAAAATAAATGTTAATATAAATGTAGCTAACCTAAATAGATTTAAAATAAGAAAGTAAAATTTAGAAAAACGTTCAGTGATATAATAATAAAGTTAACTTAAAAAATAGAAATGGTTTTAGACACAAAAGTATTGTTTCTTTAAAACACATTATTCCTATACACAAGTCTGTAAACAATAAACTCTTAATATTAAAATTATTTAGTAACAAGTTTATAATAATATTTTTATACACAAAAAAAGAGTTAACATATAGACACAATTCAGCACAGATTACTTTCCTCTTTGACTACCCGACCTCGTCCTAGTCTTAGGTTCAGCACTACCCCCCGGTGGTACAGCACCACTGACAGGGACGGTTTTATTAATTTTGGATAAAGACTTGGGCTGTTGAACATCAGAAAGACTGGAGCTAGATGAAGATTCCGCTAAAGATGGTGATTTAGACGCAACCGTAGTTTTTACCTTATGAGGATTAAGCACTGGTGTAAACTCACCCATCGACAAAACAGTTTTATTATAGTTTGGCTGTTTTAATCTGATACTCGAAAAGAATGCGGATCGGTGTCTTACTACGTTGCCGTTAGTTTTTGTTAAACAATTAGAATGGTACAAAAATAGATACAAACCCATCATATTTCAAATAAAAATAAAAACCTTCGTTTAGTGACTGAACATTTGTACGTCTATTGTACTTAGTTCCAAGAAAAACTTTATTTTTTACAATATTCAAATAAAAAAGGACTTATCCTAATAAATATTTGGCAACGCAGGTGGTTTAGTTATTTTCATTGGTATTCGCGGAGGAAACCATGCAAAGTATTTTTTTGTCCTTATTAGGTTATAGAAAAAATAATTGAATACCAAAAAAAATGTGTTTTAATAAGCTTAAAATATAGACAAATTTGGTTACTAAGGCATTATATGATAATTAACTCCATGATTTTGAATAGTTGTTTTAATTATAAAACCTACGCCAAAAGAAATATTAAATTAGTCTAAATTAACTGCTTATGTGATACCGCTTATTCTTCTCATGTCGTGTCGGTGATTTGATAAACGACTTCGGCCATTGCAGTGGCGGGGACGCGTAGTTCGTGATTTACTGACCTTCCGATTTTTTATTATAATGAATTCAAATCTTAGAAATAAACATCTAAATAGTCAAGCCAAAGAAATGGTGGTAAATATTTTAAACGTATGCAAAGAAGAAAGCATTAATAATCAATTTAAATTACTATTTAAAAGACCATTTGAAAGAGCAGCCTTTTATGCAGGTATTAGTGTTGCTTCTGTTAAAAGAATACATAACAAAGATATAAAGAGGAAGGAGTTTCCCGATATTCCTTTATCGTCACCTGCAAAGAGATCCCGATTAACCATTAAAGATAAAATAGACGAGGCCGATTTTGGTATTATTAGGAGACTTATTCAAAAATTTTATGTTGAATGGAAAGTAGTTCTCTAAGGAAACTTCTTCTTCAGAAAATCAAAGAGAACATGGAATTTCCTTATGGAAGAGACACTTTAACAAGATTATTATAATAAAATGGATTTTATTTCAAAAAGTGCCAAAATAAAAAAACATTTTAGCAGAGAGGCCCATTATATTACACTGGCGTTATAAATATTTAAGGAAAATCAAAAAAGATTGCCAAGAAGGCTAAAATATCATTTTTATTGACGAAACTTGGGTTGATAATGATCTTACCTTTAGAAAATGTTGGCAAAGTCAGGATGTTTTTGGTATAATAAAAAACATCGGTTCAACAGGTATGATAATGTTATTAACCTCCACATATAATTTTACATTTATCATTTTTCCCCCCTATATGTTGAACAATCACGAGCCATATTTTTTATGGCAAAAAGGCCCTAAAAAAATAATGTTTTGCACATGAACGAGAAAATCACTCAATTCAGACAATAAGCGTACTAAATATTAATCGTTTTTCTAATTTAAAGTGTAAAAAAATCCGAATATTTTATTTCCAGGTCAAAAGCACTTATGTAAAACAACCTAATTTGACAGTAGGGCTTGTATAATATTCATACTTTTTTAGAAGCACTTTGTTTTTGAATTTCATTGTAATTGTTTACGCTGGGTCAGAAAATGGCTTTGTATCAAATGCTTTTCTGGTTTTCAAAGCAGGCCAAGCCAGTGAAGATTACCTCGGCCAAATGAATCAAGTTAATTTTATGAAGTGGTTAGAGCAGAATCTTCTTTCAAATATCTCTCCGAATTTTGTAGTGGTTATGGATAATGCTCCAAACCACTCAGTTCAAGAAGATTAACTGCCTACGAAGTCTTCTTTGAAGCAACATATGGTTTCCTGGTTGGAGAGAAAATGTATTCCGCATGATCCATAGTCGAAAATGGGAATTATTTAAATTAATTCAAGTACATGCGTACATCAGGGATCACGGCCATATTACTCTTAGATTACCACCTTATATTTGCATACTAAATCCTATTGAACTTGCTTGGGCCCAATTAAAACGTTTCATTAGAGACAGAAACACCACGAGTGAATTTTCCATTAAAATGCTACGTGAACTAGTGGATCAAGGTATTGAGTCCGTAACATCAGACGATTGGAAGATGTTTTGCAGCCATGTTGTAAAAATTAAAGATGAATTTTGGATAAACCACCAACACATGGAAGAAGTGAAACCTTTAATAATTACTTTAAATGGAGACAGCAGCAAAGACGATATTAATAATTCTTAATTTGAAAATTCAGATAAAGAAAATTAATTAGTTATATTATTAACTAGGCAGTGTGGTTAAGTTAATAATGTTTGAATATAAAGTTATTTATTATTTTATTGTGAACGTTGTAATTTTTTACAGTTACTTATTTAACTTATTTTGATTAATAGCTTTAGAATTTAGCATATTTACTTGTTTGTTTTTTTTTAATTTTGTTCCTGTGGTACCATAAGTTGTATAAACCGTGTATGGCGTCCACTTTAACCATTAAACATAAATATTTTTAAGCAAAGTTTTTTAAACATAAATTTTAATAAATTTTAATTCTAACAAAATTCTTTAGCACGCCTATGGCCAGCCGATCTTATATTTGTTTTTGTTGCATTTTTCTCCCCTCGCTCTTCATACGGAAAGGGTCAAATTAAATCAGCCAAACTATAGGTTGCGGCAATGCATTCACGGTATTCTCGAACTCCTAACGCTGGTTACACTTTTCGACAACATCCCCAGGGCCCAGTCACGGCAGTATCGTTTTCACAGTAGTTCGGAACGGATGGCGATCCCGGCGCACTCATAGACAAACGCAATGGGACGGAGCTAAAAACATCGTCTTGCTTGTCGCAGGTACTTTTGTTTACAAGCTGTTCATATGTAAATATTTCTTCTCCTATATGAAGTTTGTTGCCCCTGATATACGCCACCAGCTTTTTTGATCTAGCTTCCTTAAGATTTTGCACCAATAATCTATTTATTTCTCTCTCTTTAGGCGAGAGATCGTGATCGTGTTAATTCAGTATTTGCTGTTGTCATTATACAGGGTGTCCGGAAAGGTCATGTCATAAATGATAGGACATACAGAGGAGGTCAAAAAATATTAGTACTTCATATAAATTTTTTTTCTATTTTGCTTCGTTACCGAGTTATTAACCTTCAAAGTTAGAAAAAAAAGATAATATAATTCATAGCTGTTAAACGGTTGTCATGGTCACAACGATATTTGGTAAATTTAATAAGCCCATAGTAGTGCTTCTTTCCATATGTAAATTTTTGTTCAGTTCGTTTGTATTATACAGGGTTGGACATTTTTTTTTCGTTTATGGTATGTATTTTTGCATACTTTAAAAAAATATATATTTTGCTGTGATCGTCTAATTCCTTCATCATTTTTCTATAAAAAAGGTATACTTTATCTTAATCGATATCTTGCACCGTTGTGGAGAAAATTAAATTTTAATAAAAATAGTCAGCCATTGAACAGAAAATAAACAAGTCACTTTTGTTGC
Source organism: Listronotus oregonensis (assembly GCA_019359885.1). Lineage (NCBI taxonomy): Eukaryota > Metazoa > Arthropoda > Insecta > Coleoptera > Curculionidae > Listronotus > Listronotus oregonensis. Next base: position 20,613 of record JAHBCN010000689.1, read on the forward strand.
ACCTGTATGCATTTTTTTCAAGCTTAAAACTTTATTAAGACAAAAATTTGAGTTTAAACTATAATTCATAAAACCCGCTTCCTACTTTTCGGGTTTGTTCAATTACAGGGTGGAATATTTTTTCCGTGTGTGTATTTTTGAATATCTTTAAAAAAATGATATTTTGCTGTGATTGTCGGATTCCCTCATCATTTTTTCTTTAAAAAAAGCTATACTTTAAAGATAAAGTACATTATATCGATGTGACGCTCCGTTCCGTTGTGGAAGAAATGAAAATTTAATAAAGCACATAAAAAATTATTAAAAATTTAATAAAGAATTAAAACAAAATTAAAACACGATAACAGCAATAAAACTAGATAACAACATGAAAACGAGATAACAACATTAAAACAAGATAACAACAATAAAACAATGTAATAATATTAGGGAATTTGTTCAATATGGGCACCTTGAACTTATACATTTTCTGAAGTTCTCTAAGCATCTGTGCTGTACTCTAAATAGCATTTGAGGGTCATTTTTAATGGAGTCGGCGGACACAAGTATGCGGTCTAAAAGCTCGTTTCTGGTATTTACAGGCGTTTGATATACTAAACTTTTAAGATGGCCCCAAAGAAAGAAATCAAGTGGATTAAGATCGGGAGAGCGAGGTGGCCATGGAAAAGGACCACCGCGACCGATCCATCGGTTAGGAAATCTATCGTTTAAAAAATTTCGTACCCCTCTACCAAAATGAGGAGGTGCACCATCATGCATTAGCCACATATTGTTTCGAATATTTAAAGGAACATCTTCCAATAATGGGTTAAGATGTTCTTGCAAGAAAGTTAGATATTTATCGGCATTTAAATTTCCATCAATGATGTAGGGTCCAATTAAAAAATTGCCGATTAGTCCAATCCATACATTAATCATAAATCTAACTTAATGCTTAGTTTGAAGAATACCATGTGGATTTTCATCACTCCAAATATGCATATTATGAGCATTAAAAATACCATCACGGGAAAGCCAGCTTCGTCACTAAAAAGAACTTTGCTTATGAACGTTGGGTCATTTCTTTGTTCTTCCAAAAGTTGAGGAAAAATCCACACGTGGAATATAATCAGCTTCAGACATAGCTGAACTTTCTGAATATGATAAGGGTGAAGTAATTGTTCCTGCAAAATGTCATTTACTATAGTTTTAGTAATGTTAGATGCCGACGATAATTTTCGGATACTGGTACTTGATCTTCTTCTACCAACTGTAGTATCAGTTCTTCTGCTTCGACAGTTCTTTCTTTGTCTTGGTCGTCCGACTCCCCGGGCTTTGGTTTTAATGATCCTGAAAAAAAGCATTTAAAGGAATAGTAGTAAAAGGTTTGTACCCTTTGGAATACCAGTTTCCCGCAAACTTCTTTTCAACTCGTTCCAAAGTTCTCCTATCCGGAACCCTTCTATTTGGAAACCGATCAGCATAAAAGCGAACAGCTTGTGCAGCGTTACCTTCGGCAAGCCCATACATTAGATGCATATCTGCATATTCATCATTGCTAAAGTTATCCATAACGGTTATTTGATAATTAATTGAGTAATAACGGTTATTAGTTAATTAATTGAGTATCCAATTAATTTACTAAAAGAACGCTCAACGAAAACGGTTGGCCGTCATCATTGACACATGCACTTAAGCTTTTTTACACACTATTCGTGTTGACGAAACGAAGTCGGTGACCACATCAGCGAAACAAATCAACGAACAGTGGGAAGCGGGTTTTATAAAATCTAACTAAAACTCAAATTTTATCTAAATAAACTTTTAAGCTCAAAATAAAAACATATAGGTGCGACAGAAGTGACTTGTTTATTTTCTGTTCAATGGCTGACTATTTTTAATAAAATTTAATTTTCTCCACAACGGTGCAAGATATCGATTAAGATAAAATATACCTTTTTTGTAGAAAAATGATGAAGGAATTAGACGATCACAGCAAAATATATTTTTTTTAAAGTATGCAAAAATACATACCATAAACGAAAAAAAATGTCCAACCCTGTATAATACAAACGAACTGAACAAAAATTTACATATGGAAAGAAGCACTACTATGAGCTTATTAAATTTACCCAATGTCGTTGTGACCATGACAACCGTTTAACAGCTATGAATTATATTATCTTTTTTTTCTAACTTTGAAGGTTAATAACTCGGTAACGAAGCAAAATAGAAAAAAATTTTATATGAAGTACTAATATTTTTTTGACCTCCTCTGTATGTCCTATCATTTATGACATGACCTTTCCGGACACCCTGTATAATTGGAAATAGAAAATCATAAAAAATAATGCTAAAAAAAAACTTTTCTCCATACTTCTTGTGTATCCAGGTGTATGCAGTTAAGGGACTTTTCTAAACTAAGCAGGATACAAAAAAAACTATATGTACAGTTGCGGCCATAAAATTTCGGGCAAAATTTGACAATCCGTGTCAAAATCATTGATTTTTCGTAAACCAGGCTTTCACCTGATAATTATATATTTGAAGTACACAGTCACGTTCACAGGCCTTTTAATATCAATTTCTTAGCTGAAACAAAACAAGCAAAGACTTGAAGTAAGCGAAATTCCATTAATTTATACAAAAAACGAAAATCAAATTGAATATCAACTAAAAAACTATAAAACAAAAATCAGTATTTTATGATAGCTCCATTCTTTTCGATCACCAAGGCCAATCTTTTAGGAATCGAAGCGAACAATGTTCTAGTGTAATCCTCAGTCAAACTATTCCACGCCTCTTGAATTTGTGCAAATAACTCTTCTCCATTTGCGGGCTGAACATGTGTTGACTGAATTTTTTTAACTATAAGTCCCCATACATTTTCCATCGGGTTGACGCCCAGGGAAGGATTCTAACCTGGTTGTTTCTTGACCAGTCGGTGACCCTTCGGGCTGTATGGACCGGACAGTTGTCGTGCTGATAGATACAATCATTCCCAAGACATTATAGCCGCTGGCAGCATAATTTTGAGTATTTTTGATAAAATTGGCGTTAAGTCTGCCCTGATATGATGGCAAACGCCCACATCCTGCACCGATACACCCAACTTCCGAAACCTACCACTCTGTTTTATCTTTTGGGTGTATGTCTCTTCAAATCTTGAATTTGGGGTCTATATACTCGCATACTTCCATTAAAACTTGACTGGAAAACTTTTTCATCACTAAATATTACCCTTTCCCAGAAACGTATTTCCCGTGGTAGGTATTCTAGGCAAAATCCAACCCTTTCTTGTTTATTTGCCTGTATTAAAAAGGGTTTTTTGGCCGCTCGCTTTGTTGATGAACCGCCGTGCTGTTCTGTCGGAGCCAGGAAAAATTGTTTCTAGTTTTGCAGAAGAGGCTGTTTTAAAAGGATTTCTTCGAACGCAGCTTATCAAGTTTTCGTTTTGTTCCTCGGTTGATATGTGTGGACGACCGCTACCTTCCTTTCTCTCGTGCGAATTTCTATCATGAAATTTTTGTTTGATATCATGAACCGAACTCTTTGGCACTCCGACTCTCTCCGCAACAGATTTTTCTGAGTCGCCCTCCGCCCGCAATGTAACAACTTGAACTTTTTTTGCTACTGATATGCGTGGCATGGTTCGAAGAACTTGATATATTTTTTGGATAATGACAGATTTCGAATTAGTGTCAAAAGTAAAAGTAAGCTGGTAACTGAAGGCTCTTTTACAACACGTAAAATCGTTACCCGAAATTTTATGGCCGTAACTGTACAACAAAATTGGAAAAGCGATATCTAAAGTATTTACGAAAACCCAATTTTTTTTGAGTTTTAGTCCCTATATCTTGGAAACGGACCCACGTTTATATGAACTTTCTGTCTTTAAAGTCATTAGAAAATTATCTGTCTAATTTAATGTTCATACTTAATTAGCACTCTGTATATAGGGGTTGTTTCACGTCACTGACGTACCCAAAATTTGAGTTGACGGATTATTATAATGAAAAAATCCAAATATTCGTTTAGACAAGATCTTTAAAACAAAAAAGATTGTGTTTTTTAAAAAAATAATTTGGCGGAACAATAATGGTGGCTACAAGCAGACATTTTAAGGTAAATTTAGGAAAGAGTTTACTTAAATTTGTGTTTTTTTTAAATATGTTCTAATTGCGTTTAAAATAGGCCGGGACTCACCATATTACCATACAGGATCCGCCATCTTTTATTTTAATATTTTTTAATTCTGACTTTATGTTTGTGATTAGTCTCCCCAAACCCCCTAATAGGTATTTTGGCACAGGTCCGACCAAATTTACAATGCGATGGTAAAGGAGGGTAATATTCTTTGGGCATACAGGCTCTTATTAAAAGAAAAATAAAAGATCCTGGTAGGTTGTATTTAGAGTGTATACTTTATTGTCAAAGGTGTTTACGGCCAACAGCGATGTAAGCATTTCCAAAAAGAATGAAACACGTGTAACCGTCTTGGCTGACCTGAAGTCATCCATTAATTTGAAGGCTTCGTAACTTTAAAGCAACCAACCCTTGTCGTACCTAGCAGAATTTATTATTTTTATTTTTATTAAAGAGCCTTTATTTGTGGTAAGAATCTTTTTATATACCTATCTAATAGATATATAAAAAGTTTCTTTTAACTAGTGGGCAATATTTCTAGGACTTATTGCACCTTTTAAAATATGAAATGCACCCCAAGCTGGCTAGAGCCCCTGAAGAATGAGCCCTAAAGTTACGTTTTGCGTAATATCTCTAGAACCGTTGGAGATAGGTCAGCAAAATTTAGTGAAGTTGTTTGTTTTCTTACCTTGCATGTAGCTGATTTTTTGTTTATGCAATTTTAGTACTTTAAGCACCAAATATTAAATTCTTTATTATTTATACACAAAAAAGGTTACCTTGGTCGATCTTTGTATTTTGACCCATTTTCGAGTAATATTATTTTAAAAATTATCATGCAATTCATCAAAAATAAATTATAAAATATCCTTATTGGGTTAATATTTACATTTTAAATTTAATTGAGCAATAAATATGATATTATGTAGGCTAGATCGTTCAAAGTTAATTATAGATCCGGCTAGAGCAGCTATCTATCATGACCAAGACTGTTATTTTAATCTGAATATTAAACGCTACGTTGTTTGAAAATTTAATACGTTTTGGCTAATACAAAAGATACAAATCACCTATTAACTTTTTAAAACATACGAAAATAAGACATGTACTCATACAGGTGATTTTTTTAATATAAATCCAATGTATTAAATTATCTTATATTTTACTACCTAAGTATTTAAAGTAATGTTATAGTATTTAAGAAACGCTACAAATTAGGAGGTAACAGTAACAAACATTTTTTTTATTTCTTACGTTATTCTATCACATAAAGGTAAAACCAGTCATGCATTATTTTTAAAGTTAAAAAAAAAGTTTTACCTATCAAAATTTTATCAGTGTTAGTTTTTAACTTCTACTACATAAAAAAAGAACGCAAAGTCAAAATTTAGCCCAATTGTGCACACTTATTAGCGTACATTAACATTCCTTATAAGGGGTGCTTTTGAATTAACTTGATAAACTTAACGGCTTTCGAAATATTCTTATATTGTTTGTAATTGTCTTATATTAGCAGACTGGCTGTAAATATAAACTAACCATCTAGAAACTTATTTTATTCAGAAAGTTGTTAGCTGATTAGCAAGTTAAATAACGAGATCGGCAGAGCTTCTTTTAAAAGACTACTAAAAATGGACTTGACTTAACTACAAATTAAATTGTGATCTTAAAATTAGAATTAAAATTAAGGTGAATAATTATTACGAACAGCACGGAGCTTTGACACGCAAATAATGTTACCATTGACTGTTGTTTTTTACAAAATATATATATATATATATTTATATATATATATATATATATATATATATATATATATATATATATATATATAAATATATATATATATATATATATATTGCAGTATTGTAATGTTCTTGGTTGGCATAAATCTAAATATATAAATTTAGCAATATATTTTTTATTTTTTCCCCATTCTTATCTTCTACTTCACAGTACATTTATTTCTAAATTCAAAAGAGTTTTTTCATTTCAGATAAAACTCAACAATGGCGGCGTTTGTGGCGAAACAGATGGTGGGAAATAAATTAAATGCAGTTAAAGGTAAGATACCAAATTTATTACGAGTACAGTAATATTTTTTTATATAAACCAGCTTAAGCGAATTATGATGTAAAAAAATAAGACAAAATGTCTGATTTTATTAGCTAGCCAATGTTTTATTTGGTGAGGATGTATATCTTACAAAGTGCGAAAGCTTTTTATTATAAATAAATAATATTTACTTTTAAAATCGCCTTGAAATAAAAAAATAACCTAAAGTTAAGTGTGACTAACAGTCTAGCTAGTCTAGAATGTATGCTGAAAAAATTTTTAAAGCCCCTCTTATATGAACTTATTCACAAAGTTTTAGTCATATTTGCCCAGATTTTTGCTATTTTTTTATTATTATACTGGAAATTTGCTTATTTAAACAGTTGTATAATATAATTATTAAAATAATTATAATTTTTAAACAAAGTATATAAACATAAACGCTCGATATAGAGCTTAATTTAACCAACATGTAGATCCACCCAAAAGTCTACTAATTGTCGAAAATGTTTTTTTTTTTTTGTCTACTTGAACCATTTTGTACTCTGAGCAAAAAGATCACTCCTTGGTCAATGATTTTTTGCCTTAGTAAACGAAGGGACCCAGGGAAATAGAATTACCTTAATTTCCTTACCAGTTGTTCGGGTAAATGTTGACATGCAAGAACACATCTCAGCTCCCTCAACACATTATCTTTCATGTCCCCAAAGCTCCCATAATGAGGACAATCCCACGGTTTTCTTCGAATAGAGCCTCCGAAATTTGCCTAGATGATCTTGGTATCTGACTCGTTTCTCCCGTTCCTTTTAATGTCATCACTGCCTCAATATCGCTGAAAGGGAACGGCAGAATTACTGTTTTATTGATGATATAGTATTGTCTGAGGTAATAGTAAAGTACCCAAAGCGCATCGTTATGTCGGTGCATGTAACCACTGACAGCATGCACTGGACAAGCTGACAGTAGGTGCATAAGGGTTTCAGGTTGTTGTCGACAGGCTCGACAAGCACTATTTGGGATATTGGAAAACTGATTTCGGTATACCAATGAGTTTATCACCTCATCTTGGCATGCTAGTTGGAAACCCTCGGTCTTAGATTTGAGCTCAGCAATCAAAAAGCCAAACGTAAGATTTTGACAAAGTTTAAGTCTTTCTATGTTTCTGTAAAATACTCCGTGCTGCGGCTTATTAATGTGATTTTCAAAGAGCATCTGCTGTACTGTTCTTTTAACTGCAATTATTACGGCTTTAGACTTAAATTTTATTAGTGATTGGTCGTCGTTTGGATCCATTGCAAATCAATTTTTTCGCTCCTCGTTCCGCTGCGTTAAATACAAATGCTCCAACATTACTCTTACTAGTTGCATAAATAAATTCATACTATTGACAACTTGACAAGCCAGACTTAACTCTGATTATTATTATTATTATTAATACTGTTATTATTTTTTTAAGCCTTATTTTATGTATGGACCACGTTTTCAGCTTAATTAGGGCAAGAATTAATTATTATTGCTATTATTATTATTATTATTATTATTAATATTTAAAACAAAACACAGTTATTGCAAAATTTATTAATTTTTTACATTTTGACCAAATTTTTTTGTGTACAAAACAAGTCGGTACAAAGTGTCAGCAAATCATAATATAACGTAATGTATGTTTTACTTTAAGGTTATTTTGTAATATATTAAACAAAATTTATTTAAACAGCTTTTTTATCTTTTATTAGAGGAAATAATCGCCATAAATAACTGTTCAAAATATTAATATTTTATCTCTCTATTAAGGAAGTATTTTAGTGAAAAATATCATCAGCATATTCTAAATATACGTTCCTAATCAAAAATAGTTTAACGAGTATATAAAATAGAATATAAATAGATACAAAATACAAATAAACTTGCTAAGAGGTTAAAAATTAACAGTGTTTAAATTTTAATTTTTATAAATTAACCAGTAATGAGTAAAAAATTAAACTGCAAGAGGATTTCTGGACAAACATCTTTACCGAATTTTAACTCAGGTAGTCCGAAAATAGCTTCATTCCTTCCATCCCCCTGGTCAAATATACGAACTTTATTTTAAATTTACGTCCTAAATTGAATTTTTGATGCCCTGTCCTAAAAGGGTCTAAATCTAAGGGTTTATAACAGAAAATAAATCGGTATGGCTCTTGGCAAAAAAAACTGTATATTTTCATTTTAGTACATAGAGCTGGAAGGCTTCATACATAAAAAGGTAGCTTAACACCCTATGTCATCTTCTTTTATTAAATAAGGTTCTTTGATACTTGACAAATAATACGAATATGTGCGGGATGACTTTTTTAATATTTAAATTAAAATTTGTCCGATATCACAGAAACGCTTAAACCTTTAATTTTAAATTATTTTATAGCCTTATACTCTTTTACCATTTAAACAAATTTTTCTTTAATATACTGTGTGATTAGTACTGAGGTACGCATCGTATAGGGATTTTTTATTAATGGTTTTATTTGAAATTTGATTTTGGCATTAATTTTTGCTTCAATCCAGATAAACATTAACCGAAAAAATAGTAGTCACGTAATTCGTGTAATCTGTTATTTATTTATTTTATTTTGTTTTGCCAAAACAAAATACAAAAGTGAGGTTGTTCCTAACCATATCGAAAAAAGTTATAAAAAAGTTTTCTAAATGCCATTCTTAGCCCATAGGCAAAATTTCAGATGTAAGAGATAAGTTTATCCTAATTATGAAGTTATACTTTTAGACTTAAACTACCTATTTTAATATAAATATTTTAAACAGGATCAAAAATTAATAAACTCTGCATCACATGTGACCAATACCTACAAGTCCAATTTGGATTTCAAAATCAAACATTTAATATGCGCTACTTAAAAAAAAAATGTGTCTGAAGTAAAGCATTGTCAAAACTAAGTAGTTTAATGTGGATGGTTTGAAGTCTTAAAATGCAAGAGTTGTGCAATTTTCAAAAAATGCGCAAAAAATCAAAATTATCATATGCAGCTGATTTTGCCAAATGAGCAAAAAATTGCATTGAAAAAACTATTTTTTAAAACTTTTTTTGATATTTTCATAAATAACACCAGTTCTGGGAATTTTTTTTTGGAAAAAAAAATAAAATTTGACAAATAAATCGAATCACATCTACTACTTCTTTAATTATTTTCCATTTGGATCAAAGCAGAAATTAATGCCAACGTCAAGTTTTGAATAAAGCTATTAACAAAAAAGAAAAACACTTTGCTGGTCACACTGTACTGAGTTTTTTCTTATAATTTTGTATGCTTTTAAATAATCCAGTAAATTAAGGAACCAAGCTGTAAATAAATCTGTACAGTTTTCCCTTGTAGCACAATTCTTAGGTCTGCGGGAATGCTTTCAAATGAAAAAAAGTTTAACAACATTAACAGGTCGGAAAGGTCTTAAAATGGCCCCTCAAGACCTAAAAAATGAGTTTCCCGCTAATATCTACCAAAATATGCGAATTGGAAAATTTTTGTTTTGACAAGAAATAAATATCGCCTTGTAATCTTCAAAAATGGCCCCTATAATTTTTTTCGAAAAATCGATAGTTTTCGAGATAACGGGACCCAAAATTCCCCTTATTTTAGTTTCACTTCACTTATATGCGTGCGGACAAATTGTTTAATTACTTAATTAGTAAGTCATTTGGCAAAATGTCGAGATCTCCATGGTTACCAAGATACAGGGGTGCAAATTTCAATTTTTAGTTTTGTTTTTCCGCCTTATTACATTTATTCTTCCATCAATTCAGTTGATGTTCGGCATACGAATCAAGCTCTTTAGGTTCTAATATTGTACGTTAAAACTAGTTCTTTTGAACACCACTAGAGGGCACTTTACCTGAAGTACAAAATTTATTTACACCGTATCTTTTTTATTTTGACAGATATTGCAAATTTGAATATACCAGCTTAGACAATTAAAAACTAAAAAAGAATGTACTCTTCATCAATGTTGATAAATCTAACCATTTAGTCACAAATCGACATCAAAGTTTTCATCAGTTTCATCCAAATTCATCTAAACCAGGTATTTAAATGGAACCAACAAATCAAGTCGCCTTGTGTCAAATTTTGCGAAATTTGACAAATATTGGTTGCATTACTGTTGAGTTTGAAATAATTTTCCGTGTTAAAAATGGAACGAGAATATTCAAATATTGAGTACCGTGATATGCATTTTTGTTACGGGCAAGCATATGGGAATGCGGAAGAAGCCCGGCGGATTTATATTGCAACTTTCATCAACATTCACAGACGACTTGGTGAGATAGGTTCTTTCAAAATTGGGTTTTTCGCTAAAGGTATTTCAAAAATATGTTATAATTTTTCCGTTTTTAAAAAATCAATTTTGTTACCATTAAGATTAGTTAGATATTAAATTAGTGTTAAGTTTTTTTGTTGACAAATTATTTATTAATAAATATACTTATAAAATCATTAGCTTTCAAATTCATTTGACACAAGGCTACTTGATTTGTTGATTCCATTTAAATACCTGGTTTGGATAAATTTGTATGAAACTGATGAAAACTTTGATGTCGATTAGTGGCTAAATGGTTAGGTTTATCGACATTAATAAAGAGTACATTCTTTTTTGAGTTTTTAACTCTCTTTAAGCAGGTATATTCAAATTTGCAATATAGGTCCAAATAAAAAAGATAGGTAGTAAATAAACTTTGTGTTTCAGGTAAAAGGCCCTCTAGCGGTGTTCAAAAGAACTACTTTTAACGTACAATATTAGAACCTTAAAAGCTTGGTTCGTATGCCAAACATCAACTAAATTGATAGAAGAATAAATAAAATATGGCAGAAAAACAAAACTAAAAATTAAACTTTGCACCCTTGTATCTTGGTAACCATGGGGATCTGGACATTTTGCCAAATGACTTACTATTATTATTTTCCTATGTAGAATCACCCCTTAAAATTTCCTAACGCATTTTCCGAACAACCTGTATATTGAGAGTATCTCATTAATTTATAAATATAAAAAAAAATGTTTTTTTTTTAATAATGAGACCTTAGAAAGTGTTCAATGATCCCAGAAAATTTCCTTTACCATCTTTTTTGCGTTTTGATAAAAAAAAAATGTTTTGCTCATCTGCATTTTTTTGGCCTTTTCTGGAGTTCTAGAAAATCTGTGGAACAAACGCGAATCAAAAACTCATCATCTATTGCAGAGGTTCTCAAACTTATTTTGTCTAATGCCCACTTTGAAAATCAGTTATTTTGTAGCGCCCCCCACTTTTTCGTCTCCTTAAAAATCTTAATAACATATTAGTCTCGCCTGGAATTTAATTAAACCTATATTCTAAACGACACTTTTCCTACCAGAGAGAGCACTATTATTGCAACTTACAATATTAAGAGTATCTTTTATTTAAAATTATCAACATTGAGCAATTATTATAATTCAACTTTACAATATTAAGAGTATCGGGGTAGCGGGCAGAGTGGCCGGAGGGCGAGCGAGTGAGATGCGTGCATGCGGCGAAACGTCACGTCTAGAGGTGGAAAGTTCGAATCTTTTTGCTGAATCAATTCATTTGATGCATTCACTTGAAAAGATTCGATCGCAACCGATTCACTTTATTATGATGCCGATGCCGGTCGGACTCGATCGGTAATGAATTCAACAAAAATGTGATATTTTTCTTAAATAAAGAAATTATTTGCATGTATTTTATTTTGGTATAATTATTATTTTAAAAAACATATTTGAAATAAAACTTTTAAAAACTATAATCAATAAAACCTACAAATGAACCTCCAAATTAAGTCTTTGGTCAAAAAAATAGTTAAAACAAAGAAAAAAAAGTTTTTTTAATTGCCAAATAGGTATATAGCCAAAACTGATTCGAACCGACAATATGAGTACACATAAAACAAAACTAGGTTCGTTATTCATCGCAGAACGATCCACCAAGTGGGTCAAAAACGTTTGTTCTTTTTGAACGAATCCTTTGCGAACGACACACCTCTAGTCACGTCAGTCGCCGTACGGTCGCAAGCCGCGGCTGTGTATTTGGGCACCTGCACTCCGAAAACACGGACCGACGAACGTTGACGGACTAAAATACAGGATTGCACAAATAAATCGTCCAATATTTGTTTGCTCCAAACGTGAATTATAATTAAACATTCTAAGCTTAATTTTATTTTTTCTTTAGTTTTACTAGATTAGGTACATAAAAAAAGCCCGCGTTCGGCAAGTGCTCCGCTTGACTGCAACAATATATACATATTTTAACACGTGTCTTCGGAGGTGGGCACCTCACCTGCGACACTTGAAGACACGAATATATTTCAGTGTTTGATACCTATTACTAAATATCTTAACATATAAATAGCGTTGTGAACGCATTAAAAATATTAAATATTAAATATATCAACTAATAAATGGATGTTGTGTAGTGAAAGGTTTTAATTTCGTTGAATTTTAAAATATGAAGTAGTTGACGTTACAAATCACCCATCGCCCCCCAAAATCAAATCAGCGCCCCCCAATTTTTTCTGGGTCCCTTACCGCCCCCCTCTAGGCCTCCAGCGCCCACAAGGGGGCGTTATCGCCCACTTTGAGAAAGACTGATCTATTGAAATGCTTTTTAATGCACATTGTTTGAAAGCTTAAAGTGTCTAGTTTCTAAATTTACTTTTTTCTTTTTAATAAAGTTCAACAGACGGACAACAATGCATTTCCAAACCCGTGGACCAAAAATTCGGTAATAAACTACCACATCTATCCAGTGTGAAATTTTATGGATTTTTTGACGGCCGTTTTTGCGAAAAATATTGATGTTGCGAAAAAAATGGTAGAGACCATATTTGTAGATTTCGAGGTGAGCTTCATTTTCTGTCTAAACAAAAATTATTTACTTCGCATATTTTGGCAGATATTCGCAAGAAACTCATTTTAGAGACTTTGGGTGGCCATTTTCAGCGGGTTCCCACGTCGGAATCGTGATAAATTTGTCTCGCTCGAAAGCATCCGCGCAGACCTAAAAATTGCGCCACAAATTAAAACTGCACAGATTTATTTATAGCCGTGGGTACTTTCAGGTTTTCAGTTACTGACCAAAAGTATTAGCACTACAAAAAAGTGGTTTGGGGCAAAAGTCTAGAATTTTTAAGGAATATTTTAGATATAATATTATTTATAAAAACAACTAAAAAAAGTCGAAATAATATTGTATTTAATTAAAAATATAAAATCCTTTTTCCCTTTTAAAAATATATAAATGTCTATGTGATACGCAGTTTTGTCCTGATTTAATTTCATTTTATTGCAATGGAGCACTTTCTAGTCTAGTAAGGTGAAACCCAAAAAAAACTTTTATTTGAATTCAGTTGGCTAAGGATGACGACAGATACCCAAAAAAGAAACAAATTAACGTATTTTGTACTCAAGGAAAAATATTGCCTACTACTACTGTAATAAAGTGTATGCACTTGTGTTGTTTATATCAATTTATTTGTTTTGTTATTTATATCCTTGGCCAAGCGGAACACAGAAGTTCTGTTTGGCATTCACATCTTACTAGAGCTAAGGAGGAGTGCACCATTGCATATAAAATGGAAATTAAAAGTCGAATTGTTAGAAAACTGCTTATCTAAACATAGACATGTTATCTATTTTTGAAAAGGAAAAAACGCGAAAATTTTAAAAAATTATACCCACCTTTTAAATTTTCCAATCGTCAGTTGTTTTTTAAAATATCATATCTAAAATTTTCATAAAAAGTCCTAAAATTCTTGTATAAACTAATTTTTAAATTTCTTTAAATAGTAGCTTTATAATTATAAGAAAAAATACTGTACATGAAACTAAAGTTTTAAACGTATTTGTATTAAAAAGTTGCAATATTTAAGATTAGACATTAAAGCAGGTGTTGTTTTTTTATATTTTAAAATAACTATGTTTCTTTTAAAAACTCACGTTATTATTTTTTTCTATTATACAAAAAGCCTTTTACGTAGGACACGTCATTAAATTAATTTTACAGCTACAGTATTTAAGTGCACTTGTTTAAGGCATTAGGATGTTAATAAAAAAAAAAATAAAGGCCAAAGTAGGTGTTTGACGCTTTTAAACATTGTGTTAATATTTTTAAAAAATTTGTCGTTTTAAGTAATTATGCGTAAATCAGATTAGCAGAACGCGTGTGGTTTCAATATTTTTTCTAATGGTTTGTTCTCCAAACAAATATAAACTAACAAAAGTTGACTTTTAAATGTTCAAAAAGACATATGTCTCTAAATTAACACAAAAAAAAAAAAAAAGTTTTCATTGGGCATTTTAATAAAAAACAAAAACAACCAAGGTTTAATGTGAATAATTCCTTTTTAGGAAAGCAAAAACTGGTAGTAGTATAGTTTAAATATTTATGAGTAACTACTGCTGATTTCTTATTTTAACTTTAATGTATTAATAAATCTGATTTACTCTTACCACTTGTGCTTGCTGCCTCCTTTGTTGTCATAATACCGACAAATCCTTCATCATTTTTTAAGGACAAGAAGGGACTGCTCTGGTCCCGGTCCCAGAGTATAAACCTGTGCACGCAGAAAGTACAAAGATCGGTTAACTCCTACGAACTTACAGATCACCTAAAAAAGAAACTTACAAAACATTTTAAAAATTAAGTAAATCTATTACCTTTTTGGTGAAAAGACTGTCTGGTTTTAAAAATATAAATAAACTTAAAAATATATATTTTTTTAAATTTTGAAAATTTTGAGAACCTTAATTTATGACGTAATGGCATAATTAACATGTTAAAACTTTAAAGGTAAAAACATATTTATTAACGAGAATTATTAACTTTGCGTTAATTGCATTGACACGGTGTATGTCATGGGCCGGAGCAACCGTAGAAGGAGATCGTTTAACAGGATTATTACGCGAAATACAAGCCCATGCTGAAAGCATGCCTATCATTAATTAAGCCGATATTGGAACACTACCTACTATATTCTCTCCAGCTCATCTGTTTATTAAGCTACTTGATATGCCGAATTCTGTGCAAATTTAAACCTAATTATAGAAATCCCAGTTACAAGAAGATTTCTTTCGGCCTGAAGTTTTAACTGATATTGGAAATATATATGTGAACCAATCTTAGCTGTATAATTATAAATAAAACAAGCCAAATATTTTACTGTTTTCAAATAATAAACCATTAAAACCAAGCATTTTATTAACGAAAATAATTTTAATTCAATAATTTTAAAGTTAAGTTTAAACTTGCTACCATTGTCAGCCAGTACCAGCAGTTCTAGCCAAGAGATGAACTTAGGAATCATCTTGTGATGCGTGATAGGATTGGGCCTTGGCGCATAAGGGGGAGGGGGTAATCGGCCTTTTCATTTTTTGAAATCCCACCCAGCTAGGTTAAAATGACATGCTTTTTTCTTTTTTTTTATTTAGGTAGGTGCTTAAAAATTTTTCTTTTTAAATCATGAAGATTTTCTCTTTTTTCGAATATATCAGCCGCATTAAAAGATTTTTACTTTTGCTTAAGCCAAATTCAAGGGCTTGAAGCCGGGAAAAAAGTACTTTTTTATTTTGGCAGCAAATTAATTTTTTTTTCAAATTTTTTTATTATTTTTTTTAAAAAAGCCTGTTCACCCACGTTATAATAAAAGAAAATATATATGTAATGTGTTTTTAGTAGATCCAGCTAAATTTTTATAATATATTTTTTTAGGTTTTTTTGATATTAAAAAAATTTTTAATTGTTGAGAATAGACGTTTAAATAATTGGTTTAAGATGACGGTAAAGACGAATTAAGAAAAAATCGTCCTCATCAGTTCATCTCAAATCTATTTAATTTAAAAGTTATTTAAAATTTCCACTTAAAAAAAAAAAAAAAAATAATATAAAAAACTAAAAAATCTTTAAATGCGTATAAGATATCCGAAAAAAAAAAACAAAAATCTCCATTATTCAATAAATTAGTTACTAAAGTACCTGCGTAAATTAAAAAAAGGCACATATATATTTATATTTTCAAGAAGCCTTAAAATTAAATTTTAAAATAATATTGATAAAATAGAATAAATAGAATATATTAACATTTACAATAATTAAGATTAAGGACAATTAGGTTTCGATTAGGTTGGTTAAAAGAGATAAGTCCTCAGACTCTGTAACAACCAAAAAGTTTGGCACAAAGTCACACCAGTTTATTTCCTTATTATTATTTGTAGATGTTTTTATCATATTTTAATAATCGCCAATAAATCTATTACTCCGGTTATTAATTTTGTCAAAAATATGCTACGTTTTATTAGCTATAATATATTTATTAGCAGGACTGTACTTTCGAAAATCTGAATTAAAATAAAAAAATAACTAAAATAAAATAACTTGGGGAAAATTAAATTTATCTTGGTTTAAGAATAATTTTAAAAGGGTTTTTGTCTAGTAAATAAATGGACAAAGTTGTAAATCAATCTGTATAGTTTTCCCTTGTAGCGCAATTCTTAGGTCTTCGGGGATGTTGAGCAAAAAATATCAACATTAACAGGTGGGAAAGGGCTGAAAATGGCCCTTCAAGACCCGAAAAATGAGTCTCCCGCTAATATCTGTCAAAATTTGCAAATTGGAGAATTTATGTTTAGACAAAAAAATGAAGATTCCCATGTAGTCTACAAAAATGGTCCTTAATTTTTTTTTATTGAAAAATCGATAGTTTTCGAGATAACGGGACCCAAAAGTCTCCTTATTTGAGTTGCCGCTCTACCGCTAGAATGTCACTAGCTTCATGTATTCACTTATAAGCAGGCGGACAATTTGTTCCATTACTCGGACAATAATGTACATTCTTTAATTATTTAAAGTTCATCGGAATAGGAAAACTCGTACCTATCATTGCATATGAGTTTGGGTTCATTCTTATTTTTGTAGAATATTCTAAGAGTATCCGATTACCTTATTGATATTTAAAAAAAAAAATGTTTGTTATTAACATTTCTTTTTATAATGAGACCTTAGCAAGTGTTCAATGATCCAAAATATTTCCTTCGCCATCTTTCTTGCGTTTTTATAAAAAGTTGTTTTGCCCATCTGCATTTTTTAACCTTTTAGCTACATCTATCCAGTGTGAAATATTACGGATTTTTCGACGGCCGTTTTTGCGAAAAATATTGGTGTTGCGAAAAAAATGGTAAGAACCATTTTTGTAGATTGCAAGGTATCTTTCATTTCTTGTCCGAACAAAAATTCTCTAATTCGCATTTGTTGGCAGATACTCGCGGGAAACTCATTTTTGTAGATCTGGCTGGGTCATTTTCAGCGGCTTCCACGTCGGAATCGTGAAAATTTTTCTCGCTCGAAAGCATCCGAGAATACTCCAAGAATTGCGCCACAAATAAAAACCGTACAGATTTATTTACAGCTTGATATTTTAGTTAGGAGCAAACGAGCAAGTGCTATTCATTGAAGTTGTTTATTTACCTATGATAAATACGCTTTCCCAACATTATCTTAAATATACTTTTATTTATATTTAATGTAAATAGACGAGTTTTATATATTTGTAACTATTTTTTTTTCAATAGCATCCAAAAATATTCTGTATACGTATAGAAAAAATATACTTTTTTTGCTATAAGAAATCATCAAAAGCGAAAAATTTAAATTTTACCAAAAATGCCCTTCAGTACTATGACATCCACAGTCTCAAAGATTTAATGATGCCAATAATTTTAATTAAGGTAGTTAACTCGCGACAGTCGCAGACAAAAGTACTGCCTTATGGTAAGTAAAGCCCGGTCCGTCCACAAGTCAAACTGAGATTGGGATGAACATCTTTTATCTTCGTCTCTTCCATGCCATTCGCGCCGAACTCGCCCATCTCTCTCTAACAAAAGTTGATTGTTGAACGGTCCGAAATTCTCTTGACTAGTACCAGTATGTATCATTATAATTGTTTTCCTATTTTAGTTTAATTCGTAATTCGTAGTGTTTTAAATGGACCACGCGCTGTTCCAAATAAGATCAAATACGCTTTATCAAAAGTTAGAGGTTCTCAATGTTTAAAAATGTTATTTTTGTAGAAAACTGTACACGAATATCTATTAAAAAATTTAGTTTTTTTTTCAATTTTAAATACTTTGATTTATATTGCATAAGTTTTTAAAAATATCGTAAGAACTGTTTTTGAGATATTTTAAAATGAATGCACGGCTTTCATACATGACAGATATCGAGAATATTAATTATGCACAATTTGATTGTTAATATCTAGTTTTACAGACGATAAAAGATTTTTATTTTTTAAATTAAATAAATAACACTTTTATTAACCTTATATTTTGTTTCATTTATTTTTTAAAAAGTTGTTTCAGGAGTGAACTACGTTAATAATATTTGTACTACATAGGACCTATTTAGAGACTGTTACAGGGTTAATAATTCCTTTTTATTTTTAGCTAATAAAAACATAATTATCTGTTCATTAACCTATGTTGAACATAGTTTTCTAGCTCCTATATTTGTACATTTTTAGTTCTCTAGTAAATTCATTCCTGTCGGTGAACTTTTTCTTTAGTGAACTAGGATTGTTTTTAGGTAAAAAACTATGGCTGGTATAGTTATTATGCTAATTAACTAAAATACGTGGTTAAGGTTGGGTCTAATTGTTGGGGTTGACGGGTATTGGGGTTGTGATCGTTTAGGTGGCTGTGTTACGGAATTCTGATCAAACAGTTTGACAACCCGTAAACAGGAAAAAGTTAGATGACAGGCTTTGATTTGTGGTCGGAAAAGTGAAGGGTGGGGAAAGGTAATAGCTGAATATTTGGAGGATGTCAGATTTAAGTCTAGTGACTATGTGAGTGGCTACAGGTTCGACTACCATATTAAATATTTCGGTACCTATGGGGGTGATTTTAAAGGGCACCAAAATAAATAAATGCTAGTTTATTAGCTTATAGAGTGTATTATTAAAGATAAAAGATCAAAAACGCGTAAAATTGCAAAAATTCAATCAAAA
Organism: Listronotus oregonensis; assembly: GCA_019359885.1. Taxonomy (NCBI): domain Eukaryota; kingdom Metazoa; phylum Arthropoda; class Insecta; order Coleoptera; family Curculionidae; genus Listronotus; species Listronotus oregonensis. The sequence continues at coordinate 39,836 of JAHBCN010000689.1, forward strand.
TGGCAAGTTTAAAGGTTTTTTTTTGGTACTTGCCATCCGATTTTTTTACCAATTTATTGTAGATGTTAATAAATATACTTAAACTTATTATAAATATAATAAGGTAGCCAAAACTAAAAGTTTTATTTTTTTTAGCCACCTCATTTGCTCTATCTTTTATAATTTTCCCAATACCATAAAAATCCATCGAAAAGGCGCTACCCTATATATAGCTTTTTTACATTTCTTTATTATAATAAGCTATTCAGTAATTGTACAAACAATATTTTAAAACCATCAATAATATTTAATTACCAACAACAAAGTATAATATCATAAACTTTTTTATTTTCTTTACTTTAGAATTAAAAAAATCCCTTTGTTTTATAAAACACAATCAAGAAAGTTTGTTTCCAAAGCTTTTTTATCCTTCGAAATCTCGAGTAAAGCGGCCTACAGACTCAATTAAACTCTTTTCAAATTTAGAATTTCAATTTTCGCGTTATCGTCCCGCAGCACGCATTTCGCCTCGATCCTTGCTGAACAAAAACGGTTAATCATTTATTTCGAGCTCCTAACTTTAGGTGTAGGAATCATAAAAAGTTTGCCGAACAGAGCTAGCTCAGATTTTTCTCGGCTGGCTTTTTTCTTATAAATAATTTAAAAAACTAAGGGTGGCCTACATACGTAACCAATGTTAATCTGACAATAAAAGGTAAACACCAATTTGTACACAAAATATTTTTTTAAAAATTTTAATCTAATAAATAAATAGGTGGTTTGCCAAATTGGATAATTAGTACACGTCTGGACTTTGATATAATAAAGTTAGACTCCAGGGTAATGTAAATTTCGCCCTCGGCAGCTATAGGAAATTTTAAAATTCTGAGTATTTTCGGAGACATCCGAGAAAAACCGAAATTTCGAAAAAACGGTTTTTATTTTTTTTTCCTAGCTTTATTTCAAAACGAATTCTAAAACATATTGCACATTTACATTGTCAGGTTTTTCTTGCTATTTGATAGTACTTTCATATTTCACATCTGACGTTTCGCCACTCTGCCACCATCATTATTTTTTTTAGAACCGCCGTATTTAATTTTTAGGTAGGCAAATGGTGCTGGTTAATCGGATACTAACAATACATATTATGTTATAATTTAAAAGGTATATCATTTATATAAAAAAATTATCGGCTTATAGTTGGCCTTAATTACGACAAATGCTTTTTGTTTTTTGTAAAAATTAAATGTTAGTACTAGTTAAAATAGATTTGCTTGTACAGGTTTTTTAATGAGTTTTTTAAATAGAAAAAGAATAAATATATGTAAAGAAATGTACTACAAATTTGACAGAAACTGTACAAAAACAGCGCAAATGAATTTAGAAATATGTATATTTCAAGAGGCAACAACACAAGCTCATAATACCTTCACTTTTTAAGAACCAATTTTGAGAAATATCTTGATCATTTATCCATTGCAAAATTTAACGGGTTTTGATTCTAACATGACGAGCCCCTGCACACAATAGTACAGCCATCTTTTATATTTAAATGATATATTTTCGTACAGGTAAGATCTGTTCCATAATGAGCGCTTACGTAAAAAAAGTGTAAGATAGTGTACACTATTCTGCATAACAAACAGACCTATAAATAGGTTATACGGAACCTATTGATCGCCCAGTAAGGTCCTCTGACCTTACAGTTTTGAATAGATTTTTGTAGGGCAATCTGAAGACAGAGTATATAAAAAGTAAAATATGTTTCTTAAATAAAGACTTAAAATAAATTACGACCCAATTTCAAATACTTAAAGAAGTATATTTCTAGGACTGTTAATAGTCCAGTTAGACGCATGCGTCTATGAATCCAATAGGAAGTTCACCATTTTAAATTTTTGCTCTACTATTTTTTGTAAACCTAATTCTTTGAATTATCTGGTTAAGATTTTTTATTATTTAACTGTTATTTTTACTATTTAACTGTTATTTTTCTATAAAACCATTAATATTTTTCTTAATATGTTTGTAAAACAAAATTTTATTTAGCTGTAGGCTAATCTCTTCAATAAGCAATTTCATGATAACCAGTAAAAAGCGCCACATTCATTTTAAATTTTATTAAATGTTTTTGTTAAATGTGTTAGTAAAATTTTATTATTGGATCCCGCTTTTCTTTATATAAATTACTTATTTCTAGCAAAAATAGATACTAACATTTTTATATTACTAAAGGCCAACCTAGAAGATATTTCTTTTTCAAATATAAATAAGTTTACTAGCATTTAAAGTATAAGATCATTGAAATCAGAATAGGTAGCACTATTAACCCATGTTAAAATCCAATATGACCCTCTGGAAAAGATAAAGTTAATGATGGTGGCCAAGTGACGAAACGTTGAATGTAAAATCTGAAGGCACCATAAAATAGCGTGGAATTAGTGGATTTATAAATATTTATGTAATCTGTTTTAAAATCCGTTTTGAAATAAAGCCAGGAAAACATAAAAAAGATTTTTTCAAATGTTGGTTTTTGTCGAATATCTTCGGAATTACACGGGTTTTAAAAACTTCCTGAAGGGCATATTATTTTTCACATAAATACACAAATTTGCCCCAATTTAACAATCTTCGTATTTTCCATAGCTTCCGAGATCCCAATGGAACGGGGCGAATTGAATTACCTCGTATGTACTGTAAGTACCCTGCACTGACGGGACAATTATCTCTTTTAAAAAAGAAATATTCTGTGAGGTTCAATGGTGACAGATTCTTTTTAATCTCAGCGAAATACAGCTACCTCACAGATAATATTTTTTTTAAAGAGGTAAATAAGAATGTTGTTAAATATTATAAATAAAATTATGTGAAATAAATATAGATTTTGTGTCACTTAATAATTAGTAATTCTTGGTTTCTAAATTAAATTAGATTTCTGCTATATGAGATAATCCAGCCTCGGAGTTCAGTCCTGGCATGCACTCTGTTTCCATCAACCTTCTTCTCTTTTTCACAATAAATCCCATTCATAGTTTTGGTGACGATAGTACCTTGCACTCTTGTATTCAATTTCACAAGCCAGCCAATAAACCTGATTTGGGGAAAAAAAAATTTTTTTTTTTGCCCCCAAAAATTTGTTTTATCCGTTACAAATGAGGGGCCAGTTCTGGGAAAAAAGAATCATTCTAATTTTTTAATTTGATACTTTTTTGTACCCCAAATCAGACCGTTTTTTGAGATTTATTCCTTTTGGGAAATGGCTTCCATGTTACAGAAAGGCTTTCTTCTCTTGTCTACCGACGGGCCGTAGGGGATCGGTCGCTCTTCTATAGGTATTTTCACAGCTCAGGGGAGTTTCAATATTTAAGTCCCGTGTGAATAAACTTCCCCTAACGATACTTAAGGCACCTACGGTACGTTAGTAAGGCCTCACCCTTTTTTACGAAAAGTTTTAAAAAAATATATATTTTTTTTCACCCCTTACGTCTTTTTTTTCCATGCATCAAGGAATCTTCCCTTTTCTTCGATTAATCCTGTCTATAATGTGTTGAAGGGCAAAAAAGAATAATATTTTAATTATTTCTGGAGGGTGGTTATAGTTACTAAGGTATCAAGGGTATTATAAGGATAATAACGCTTGAGTTTTGGGTTTGGGGGATCTTGACACCAAAACGTTATTATTTAATACCCTGGTCCTTCAACGTTTAATGTCCGACTAAATATTCTTTATATGAAAAATTTGAATGAATTTAAATGTATTAGTTTAAAGCAAATCAATACTTGCATTTACCTGAAAAAATTGCGAAACGTAATTGTGGGAACCATGGTTGTAAGTTATTTGTCAATAAGACAGCACAAAAAAAAATTTTGCGATTAAGGAATAAAAATTCCAAAGTAGTGGAAAATCCCATCTCCCCCAAAATATTTTGTGAAAGCTGCTAAAGCTAATTTCCCCCAAAAAAATTTTTAGGCCTGGCTGACGGAACACTGCGGGGCCGTGTGGACGAAACCGTTTTGATGGCTTATTTTCAAGATTTTTTTTAAGTCATTTCTCCAAATTCCCAAAGTTTTCAATGTTACGTAAAGAATTAATAGTTCATAAAAGATAAAAAGTAATAAATTTGATTTCTTTGCAACAGGGCCTAAAGCAACTTTGGAGAAATTATCGCCAAAAGTCGAATATTCGACTCGCAACAAGTTATAACTTTTTTGAAAGAAGCCCGACTGAAATATATTTGGGAGATAAAGTTGCATTAGTGATAGGTGTATTTGGAGCTTGTAGAAAGACGAGTTGTAAAAATAAGTTTTTCCCATGTGCGTGATAAGGATCGCATTATTTATTGACATTCCACAAAGTAAAAATGGGCAACAAGGGGGCTTTTTTTGGGTTTTTGATGACTGACAGTGAAATGTGCGCAACAAAGTTTAAATTTGGGACTATGTGTCTTTGCGACCTAAAAGTACACCTATTGAAGGTTTTTTTTTGCTGTCGTGATGAACGATGGCCTATAGTAAAAATACATTTGGAAATATACCCTTTAAGATTCTCATATTTGGGTTTACCTATGCTAAGGCGTACACAGGTCATTTTTAAGACGTACAGGGCAACAACATTCTGATGCAGAGGTGCCGAGAGCAATGAGGTTAGGAGGCTAAGAGTTCTTCGGAGCACGAGGGTCGTGGATGATAGTGAAAGTCCAAATTGGTAAAGGGCCCTTGTTGTTGGGAAGAGTATTACTTTAAGTAACACAGAACTCGGTGGGGTATGGAAATGTGGAATTTTCCGGTCAGTTTGAAAATTGTATTTTATTTAAAAAAAAATTTTTTTTAGATAAGTATATTTGTAATTATGTTTGTATTTTCGTAATAAATGCTTAAATGAAGATAATTTATTGTTTATTTATTAGTAAATTTGTAGGCCTAGGGGGTTATTTTTTAAATAATGCCCTAGGGTAATATTTTTTATTTAACACTTTGAAAAATTTTTTTTTTAAGGGGTTTTTTGGTTTTTTTTACTTTCTCCTCTATGTTTTATTTTCTAAATATAAATACATACGTATATGTCATCTATATTAAACCTACTGCCAAATGTGATATTTGTTCTAGTCATGTTCAACCTATAATTTTAGTTTGAGTGGCTCTATACTTCAATTGAATTTAAATTTAACATGTCCCACCCACATAATCCATGTATGCCTCTATTTTCTCTTATCAGCCAAGACAGATCTCACAAGCAACGCGCGTAATAGGCGTACGTCACCGCGGGTGTTCCTTATCTCTTGGACTTATTTTAACGTAAATTTGCATGTGGTGGTCGTGTGAATCTTACTGTTTGATAAGAAATAGATATAGGGAGAATTATGTAGATAATAAAACTAGACTAAAGTTCAAATTGCTTAAACTAAAATGGATTTATCTTAAAAATTAACAATAAAGAAGGTTTTTTTTTTAACCATTAAAGAATTTTTTTAAAAATTTAAGGGTTGCCCTGGATAATTTGTATATAAAAAAACTATTTTTAATTGAAGGTGTAAGACATTTTTTTTGTTTCATAACACTAAACTCACTTGTTTTTTTAAATTGGTAAAAATTTTTGGGTTGGTGTATCTTTAACTTTTTTAAGTAATAAACTAAAAATACTAAAAGCCCACTTTATACATGTGCCCCCAAAAATTTTGGTTACATGAAGGGTGGGTGGCCCATAAAGGGCATATAAAAAAAACATTTAAATATTTTTTTATTTACTAAATAAAAAAAAACAAATTATTAAAACACTTTTTTTAAAGTCGCTTATAAAAAAGGGAATTAATTTTTTTTAAATTTATTTTAAAAAATTTTTAAAATTTTAAAAAACAAAAACCCCTTTTTTTTAATTTTTAACGTTGTAACAGTCAAAATATACCGGGTGGTCACGAGACTGGCCATAAAATCCCATAAAATTTTAATACTTAAATTTGCCCCCCCAAAATTTTTACAACAAAATTGTATTAGACTATTTTGAAGAGTTGATAATTACTAATACTAAATTTCGTTTTTCATAGGCAAAAAAAATTTTTAAAAACTTTTTTACTGCTAATACTTAAGAATCCACCAGTAATAAATAAAATGTCTTGTCAACTTTTTAATTTACGTTTTACTTTGTATTAGTTATTTCAACATGTTTTACAGTGTTGAAGAGAAAATAATGGTTGTAATAAATACAAGTAATTACATTGAACTACATAATGAGATTTTTACATAATTGAACAATATTGGAAGGTGAAAAACACGCTTAAAAACTGTTTAAAAATACGTTTGAACACAACTCATTGAAACTTAAAGCTAATGTTTTTAATTAAATGCTCAAACAGACCTCCGTTTACTGCTAAGCAATATCCTAAACGGTTATAAAATTCGGTTCTTACATTATGAAGTTGAAATGCCAATAGTCGATCGCACGCCTCTGAAATTGAAATGTTTAATTCTTCTAATTTTGGATAACTCAAATTTGTATAAATAACATTTTTGATATGACCCCAAAGAAAGAAGTCGTTTGGCAAAAGATCAGGAGACCTAGCTGGCCAATTTATGGTGTAATTTGGTCCTTTTAGTGAGTCCATTGAAAAAATTCTTCCCAATGTCGGACCCACTTTGATTTTGTAATTTTAATAACTTATTTAAAAAAAGTTTCTGTTCCCAAATTGTGATTCAAGAAAAAAAGGGCCAATAATCCGATGTCCAAATATACCCCCCCAAACGTTTACCTTTTGAGGGTATTGAGTCCTTGTAGATCAAATCTGTGTTCATTTTCTTTGCTCCCGATCTGATGTTTTGAACGTTTGGTTCATTTTTTAAGTGAAAGGGGCATTTCCATAACTTTAAAAAAAAAATCTGCTCTGCGAATCTTATCGCCTTCCCCTAATTCCTGATGTCTTTGATATTTGTAGGGATGATATTTATATTTCTTTAATTTGCGTAGTACTGTGCTGTGATCCTTTTCTACAACTTTACCAAGAAGCCTGGTGCTAATTTCTTTATTTTTTTTTTTACATGAAGTAAAACATTTAAATCGGCTTTATTTTCTTGAGTTCTTCCTCCGAGTACATTATTAATAACAGTACCTTTTGTCTCAAACTTATGAACGATATTTTGAACTGTTGTCTTACTTGGAATGTGTCTGTCAGGAAAAAACGTAGAGAACATGTCGGATACTCTTCGATAACTATTTTTCATGTAATATCATTAAACCATTGTTATTTTCTATTCAATACTGTAAAACATTTTGAAATAACTAATACAAAGTAAAACGTCAATTAAAAAGTTGACAAGACATTTTATTTATTACTGCTGGATTCATTAAGGTATGTAGCAGGTTGCAACGATTTTACAAATAGTTTTTTTTAAATAACTTTTAAATTTCCTTATCAGAAAAAAAAGAAATTTGAATGTGAGCTAATCTTCTCAACGTCTTCAAAATAGTCTAATACAATTTTGTTGTAAATTCAATAGGGGAGCCAATATTTTAATGTATCAAAATTTACATGGGATTTCCTATGACCAGTCTGGCGATGCACCACCCGGTATATGGTTCTACTTAAACTATGTTAAAACTCTTTTATTAATTTCTAACATTAAACTCCTAAAATAGCTATTTTACTTAAAAAATACTCAACAAATGTTACTTTACCACTATTGTTAACTAAGAATGTATTACTAAAAATGTTTTTAAAATAATATTAATAATAATATTTTAAAATAAATATATAATAATTGTCTGTAAAAATATTTTGACGTCATCTTTTTGGGGGAAAAAAGAGAGTTCCTGTTTTCTTTGACGGTTTTTCGATTTAAAATGAGGGGGGGGCAAAATAGCAGAAAACCGTTTTGTAAACAATTACAAAAGAATCTACTGTAAAATATACCTCTAAATAAAATGAAATAGAAGAAGGTTCATCGGAACAGAAACTCAAAACAGTCAAACAATTAATAAATCCACACTATGCAATATAAAAGTTCAAATGATAAACACACAATAATTTTAGTTTCGTAAATTCATATCAATATAAACACGCTACCGATGCCATGTTCGGATAGTACTCACTGACTGACCCACGTTGTACTGCTCCGTGAATATGGGTTTTTGTGCACATTTGACGTCATTGTACTCTTTACTATTGGCGACGACTCTATTTGTTTTCTTTCTCGCATTTTTACTTTTTAAAAAATGGGACCTCTTCGGTCCAGGTCCCGAAATATAACGAGCTGACCCTGTTCAACCCTTTTGACCCCTAGAACTTGCAGATTACCTGCAACAAAAAAAAAAAAAACCCCAAAAATCAAAAATATTAATCTACATTTCGGGGGCAAGTCGGCCACCGTTGTCAAGATAAAATTAAAACAAAAAATTAAACTAAATTTTAAGAAATTTTTGCTCTAAAAACTTAGGAAATTCTGATAGCTTTCATGACGTTTTGTCATAAATGACAATATAATATCTGTAGTTTTTTTAAAATATCATAATAGTCCAGTAACTGAAGACCTGAAAGTACCCAAAGCTGTAAATAAATCTGTACAGTTTTCATTTGTGGCGCAATTCTTAGCTCTTCGCGGATGCTTTTGAGCGATAAAAAGTTTGTCACGTTTCCTACGTCGGAACTCGCTGAAAATGCCCCACAAAGTCCTAAAAATGAGTTTACCGCGAATATCTGCCAAAATATGGAATAAGAAAATTTTGATTAAACAAAAAATGAAAATCACCCAAATCTACAAAAATGGTCTTTACCATTTTTTCCAACACCAATATTTTTGCAAAAACGGCCGTCGAAAATCCATAACATTTCACATGGATAGATGGGGTAGTTTCTTACCGAATTTCAGTCACGGGTTTGGAAATGCATTGTTCGTCTGTTGGACTTTATTAAAAAGAAAAAAGTACATTTAGAAACTAGACACTTTAAACTTTCAAATAATGTGCAGTGGAAAGCATTTTAATAGATGATGAGTTTTTGATTCGCGTTTATTCTACAGATTTTCTAGAACTTCGAAAACGGCTAAAAACTGCAGATGGGAAAAACAATTTTTTATCAAAACGCAAGAAAGATGTAAAAAAAAAATCTGGGATCATGAACACTTGCTAAGGTCTTATTATAAAAAAGAAATGTTATTAACAAACCTTTTTTTAATATTAATAAATTAATGAGATATTCTCAAAATATTGTAAAAAAAAACTTTGACCGCTTTTTTTTTATATTCTAGAAAAATCAGAATGGACCCAAACTCATATGCAATAATCGGTACGGGCTTTTTCATTCCGATGAACTTTAAATGATTAAAAATTGTACATTATTGCCCGAGTAATGGAACAATTCGTACGCCCGCTTATAGGTGAATCCATGAAGATAGCGGCATTTTAGCGGTAGAGCGGCAGCTGAAATGAAGGAACTTTTGGGTCCGTTATTACGAAAACTATCGATTTTCGAGGATTTATAAGGACCATTTTTGTAGACAACAAGGCGATCTTCAGATATTAGCGAAAAACTCATTTTTTGGGCCTTGAGGGGCCATTTTCAGCCCTTTCTCACCTGTTAATGTTGATAAACTTTTTTTCGCTCGAAAGCATCCCCGAAGACCTAAGAATTGTGCGACAAGGGAAAACTGTACAGATTTATTTACAGCTTTGTCCCTTTATTTACTGGACTGAAGTCAAAAAAGGAAATCAATTTTTACGACATAATTTCAGACAAAACTGTATTTGATCAACTTTTATAAAAAAAAATCAGAAAATCAAACAACTAATACTAATTTATAATTTCTAATTAGTTTTTCAAATCCCGATTTAATTTAGAATACTAAATTAGGCATTTTTGCTATCTATATATTATGCCACCAATGAATACCAAAAACTTTCTATTATTATTAAAATACTATAATGAATTAAATGACTTTAACTCAACCCCCTACGCAATCAACGATTTCCTTGATATAAATGAAATGAAGTAGCAAGTTTAAATTAACAACTAGCTTGCGAATTTCGTTGGAGGGAGTAACACAATTAAACTTAAAATAGATTCATACATAGATAATGCTAACACAATTGAGGAGTATAATGTAGTGCCAAGAAAAACGCCTTCTCTGACTTTTGTTAAATGGTTTCAGTAACGTACAATAATGGTTGTATTTTGATTGGGTTCTATGATAGATAAAAGTTAATTAATGTTACCAGTAAAATTGTGTGAATACGGGGAGTTGCTCGGTCTATTGACTAGATATTTTTCCAGTTTAGAATTTAGATAATTTTGTAGGTGTTGCTATTATTATTTATTAGAAAATGACTTTAGCTTTTAAAATAAACCCAGGATATTACAAATGCTTTCAGCGTAAGCCAAAAACCTTAAAATAAATTAAAAAATAAAAGCTTAACATTGGATTTTAAAAATAATATCCAATCAATGGTGACAGTCCACTTTGACCTACATCTGTTATAAGAAAAAGGTGCCAACTTTCTTAAACCTTACCATTTTAAAGCAAAATTTAACTTTTTTTAAAATTTTAAGACTAATGTTTTTCTGGTCTTAACTAACTTTAATTGTAATTTGTTTGTCATGTGCGGCAGCCATTTGTTTTGACCTCTTGTTTGATAACGAAAGCGCTCTACTACAATACAATAAAATCTGTCTATAACGGCCACCATAAATTTAAGAATAACTGGCCTTTATGGCTATTATTGCCAGCTAACAGTTGTTTAACCATTCTAGGCTACAAAATTTTCCATTTATAAATTGCTTGCTGCCTCAAGTTCTTTTTGTTTAATTAACGGTCCAGATATTGAAACATTTTTACCTCTTGCTTTGCAGCATCAATTGTAGAAGACTACGGCCGAGTGATGATCGCGTTGTTAAATTTAGCAATGGACTTAGCAATTGTTAAAAGTAAATAACGGTTTAGAATGTTTAACAAAATGTCAGATTTTGACAGGTTGCCTACTAAAATCATTGAATAACACTAACAATGACGTTTTGTTAAACATTTTAAACCGTTGTTAACTTTTAACAATTGCTAAGTCCATTGCTAAATTTAACAACGCGATCACCACTCGGCCGTCAATCTACTGCCAATCCTCCCGACTTTGTGAATTTCCTCTTTTGTTCTAAATTAACACCTTCTTCAAAAATTCGTTTTAGTTCAGCTTTATTCCTGACGATATTATTTATTTGGAATATGGTTCGTTGCTATTTTATAAAGGTGTCCATTATATAAAGGCATTGGTGGCTGATATAAAAGGGTGTTCGTTACACAAGTTTTACTGTATTTAATTTGTAATATACACGTTAATATTCAGTCTTCTGCATTTTTCTTATTTTTAATACATCTACTAAGTTACATTTCTCATTAAAATAACATTCTTAAAAGCTTTTAAATGTTACGCCTTCACATTTGATTATTAAGACTGGTGGCTAGGTTAATGTTTAAGGCAATGGTTTTTTACGTTAATACAGCTTATAATAAAGTCTTTATTTAAAAAAAAACGATTTTGTGAAATTTTCAAGATACTATACTTTTGTTCGGGATATGCGATATACTTATCAAAAAAATGTTTTGGCGAGAAAAAAAAAATTTTTGCAAATTTTGAAATATTTAAAAATTACAATATTAAACATAAAAAAGTATGGATTCCATCGCAGAAGTTCAACAACTTATCTTTTTTTATTTGTTTCACAAAATTGACACAGGTCCTCTAAGTTCTCTGGTGAATTCCAAATCATTGCTTTTGATCTTATGACCAAGTCATTGGACACCAAAAATCTTGTCCAATTCAATACCTCAAAAACATAGACATGTTCTTATGCGCGGTTAAGTTCTGTGAAATTGAGATTTATCTAATCTTGTGGTTAGAGTTATGTTTGACAACGAATTTAATTTACACAAGCATAAACATATCCTTAGCAGCTTTAAAAAAGCTTTTATTTTCTGCCCTCAAAGCCAGAGAGTATTTCTTCCATTATACTCGTAGTATAAACCTACCTACCTATATACACACATCTATAAATTCCAAATCAGGTCTTGTCTTGAATATTGTTCCTGTGCCGCGGAAATTTAATATAGGTATTTTTACGGCCTTAGGTCCAAAGAATTGACCAATAATATTCCTTTCCTAGGCTCTCAATTGAGTAACACAAGGCTCAGCTTTTTAATATCCATTTACAATCTAACTATGCAGGTCGTGAATTTCTCACTTTGTTAGTTTCTTCTCCTCTTAAGTATTTAGACTGTAAAATCTACTACTTCAAGAGGTTTTTTTGTCCTCTCATAGTCTCTAAATCTTTATGTCTCGTGTCAATATTGTCCCTGTTATTTCACTTAAGACACCTGAGGCACTTGGGCTTTTTGCTTTTTTGTACTGTCTCAAAATAATAAAAATATATGCCTCTATCCTTAAATCTTAAAAAAAAGTTACACTTTTTAAAAATTACTCAGTAAGAGTTACATATTTTAAAATATAAATACTGATCACCTTTATTTTGAATTTTGTTTAACAAACTAATAAAAAGTGCATAAATACTTCACTGACACACTAACATAATCACTTAGTAGGCGCTTGCATCCCACTTTGAAGAAAATGAGACCCTCCGGCAACTATATATTTTGCTAATTTATTGCTCTTCCGCTCCAACATCTTAACATCCTTATAAAAGCTGCTCCAATTTTCAAAATTAAATTCCCTAAATCTACAAGCGCTCAACAAAATTTTCTTTTCAGGAACGGGCTAGTAAAACTTTATTTTACTCCACAGTATGCGATTATGAAAAACAGTTTTGTAATGGCTTAAAATGAATGATTTCTTGTGAGAATAGAGGAACATTATTTATTTTAAATTATATTATTTTTAGTTTTAAATAAACCTAAAATAATGTCCGAAATAAACACACGTGTTGGTTGTGCCAAACTTAAGGGGGTTATAAGGAACATTGTAGTGAACAATTTTTGCATAGACACCCCTTGTCAAAAATGAGCCGTTTTGGCTCTAGAGTCATTTTTGCCTAAAAGTAGAATATTTCGAATTTTTATCAGGAAATAGTTTGGTAAACATTCTAATGGAGAATAATAGAAAAAAGATAGAAAGTGATAAACACTTTTTTGTGTCCCGATACTTCTTTATCAGCATTGCATTTCTAAACTCGATGTTATTGGCAATTTTAATCGAAATAGCAGCTACAGTGCTTTTGCGACAAAGTTTTGCGTTTAAACTTTGAAATGGTTAATTTTACGTTTAAAGAGTATGCAGATATAAATATTATTGATGGCGAGGCAAGATGCAATACTAGAGAAGCTGAGCGGCTATATGCTGAGCGATTCCCTAACCGTCGACATCCTTTACATTTACGGCAGTCCATCGTCGATTACGGAAAACAGGCAGTTTTAAACCATCAGGAAGTATCGGACATCCATAAACTGCACGAACAGTTGCCTTTGAGAAAGGGGTTTTAAAAAGAAATACTGAACAACCTAGCACCAGCACGCGTGCAATAGCGAATCAAATGAATGCTGCTCACCAAACAGTATGGCGAGTACTTTACAGGCCGCTATTGCACCCTTATCACCTTCAAAAAGTGCAAACACTGGGTCCGCTAATTACCAGCCGCAAGTAAATTTTTGTCTATGGTTTTTGCAGCGTATCGCAATTTAATCGGATTTGGGTTCGATTATTCTATTCACCGATGAGGCCTGTTTCACTAAAGACTGCTACTAAAAGTTACAAAGCCACATATGACATGATGATAATCGTCACGCATCATGGGTGAAAGCTCACGACAGCAATTTTGACAATTGACACGGTATTGTTGCGACTTTTTAATTGGGCTGTACCTGCCTGCACCTCGGCTAACTGGTAAAGTCTACTTACATTTTCTGCAAGACGTACTTCCTCACCTATTTTACAATGTCCACGTTCCTATAAGTATATGAGCTAGAATGTGCTTCCAATGTGCACCAGCTTATTTTTCCCGAATTGTACAGGATCACTTAAATCATTAATTTTCTGCTCGATGGATCAAAAGAGGAAGAGCTATCAGGTGGCCAGCGCGAAGTCCCGACTTAACCCCATTTTCTTTGTCGTTGGTGTATAAAACTTCTGTAAACACCCAAAAAGAATCATTGGAAGAGTAATGGCAGCCTCTCTTCACATGCAGCAAGATCGACACATCTTCCCACGGGTACGCGATACCATGATTTGAAGGATCAATTTATGTAACCAAGTTAAATGTCGTCATTTTGAAACCTTATTATAATTTTTGTATTATTTGTATTGAAAAAATAAGATATTGACGTTTTTTACCTTCAAAGAGGTTTTAACAACTTTTTAGGCAAAAATGACTCTAGAGCCAAAACGGCTCATTTTTCACTGGGGTTTTCCATGTAAAAATTATTCACTACAATGTCCCCCATAACCCCCTTAAGTTTGGCACAACCCTTTTGGAACACCCTTGTATAGGTGCAGCAGCTAAAAAAACGTAATTTCTTTTTAAACTATAAGGCATCTCTTCTCCCTCTATACCTCATACCACCAAATAGACTGAACCTTAAATTATGTTTTCATATTTTAAAATCAGAAGGTATGTTTGTGTCAGTACCTCTTTTATAGAGCTTGCTTATTTAAAAATAGTTATGTCTGATGATGCTGGTAACGGCAAAACTCGTGGCTGTTTTTGGTTAATAATAACTGCCCTGAAAAAATTGACTTCAAGAGTTTTATATTTTTCTGTCTTAATTTAATATTTTTACCGGCTTTTCACCAAATACGCTGATTGCTTATTTGGTAAAAACCATATGTATATAAGGCCAGTCTCAGAAGCACCCGGTCTCACAAAGAAAACACAAGCTCGATCCAATTTTCCTTGCGATGTTCAATAGGTTCGATACCATGTTTATAGTAAAAACCATTGAGTTCTTTAAAATAACCATTAACCGGGGACTTAACCTTTTCATTGTTAGCAAATCTTTGATTACCGAGCCATTTTTCAAGGTTGGAAACTAATAATACTCTGAGAAGGCTAAATCTGGTTAATAGGGTGTGTAAGGCAGCAATTCGAACTTTAACTCATTGACTTTGGCCACCGCAATAACGAATGTGTGAGCCGGTGCATTATCATGATACATTATTATTTTTATAAAATATAAATTTTTCTTAGTACGTCCCTACTTTTGGAAACAAATAAAAGTCTCGCACCCTCCAAAAACAAATAACACTAGCTGACGTAACAAAATCATTAGGAGTATCACTAAGAGCAGCAATATAACTTAACTGAATTAATATGCAAGAAGGGAGACAGTTTGGATTGGCACAAACTTCGGGATTTGGAATATATTTAAATTTTATGGTCAAGTAAAACAGGAATTTAAAGTGTCGGAATGATGATTTTGAATTGAATTATTTATGAAAATGTTTCTGATAGATATTCGTATTTTTTTGTTGATAATAACATTATTTTACTAATATATTTAAAGCTAAAGAAGTTTATAAAAGTAGTTATTTTTTATTTAATAAAGTGGAAAGTTTTAGCTCAGGAAGGAAAGTGACATAGGTCCAAAAATTTAATTTTTGTGTTATATTTTAAATTAAAAAAACTGACAGAGAATACCCTGGAAAAGTTACACTGTTACACCTCAAATCCACCACTAATGCGCTTTAGGATTTAAAATCACATCATCCAATTTGTCATATCTCCAATTACGTTGTTTCCATCTGCACAATATTTCTTTTTTCACTTAATACAGGGTATAAAAAAAAAAATGAGTAAAAAAACTGTATTAGGATAAAATGCTATTTTATTTATTAAGATGCCTAAGATGCAGGTTATTTTATTTTAAACAAAAGTGTATCAATTTTTTTAAATTTCATTTTGACGTTTCAACACACTTCTCTTGGAATATATTTGCATTTTCTAATAATATGTTGCCGTTTAAATAAACAACCAAAGAAAGTGATCACATTTTCTTTAAAACTTAAAAAATAAACTACATAGCCATAAGAAGAATCAAACTAGTTATTTATG
Organism: Listronotus oregonensis; assembly: GCA_019359885.1. Taxonomy (NCBI): domain Eukaryota; kingdom Metazoa; phylum Arthropoda; class Insecta; order Coleoptera; family Curculionidae; genus Listronotus; species Listronotus oregonensis. Next base: position 55,846 of record JAHBCN010000689.1, read on the forward strand.
CAACCAGTTAGGAAAAGTATCATTTTCTGTAACGAGCGCGATTTCTACAATGTAACGCAACTTACACAAAATTAACTTTTTACAACGTGTTCCATAAAAGTTTTTATAATTTTAAATAATTTTTTTTTTAAAATCGATATAATAGTTTTTCGAACCCTATATTTGGTTCGGTTGCTAAGCGTTGTTCAATAGCGGCGTCTTTGGTGACAGAGTGTTTTTACTTTTTACAAGCTAAAAGATGTCGAAATCTAGTTTGGATGTCCCTAGTGATGTGGAGGAAGCTGCTTAAATTGCAATGTCGAGTCTGATCCCTGAAAAATCGAAATCAAAGTACAATTTTTCTTATTAAAAATTCAATAATTTGCTTAAAGAAATATATATTTGTTTATATTTTCTTTGTGCAACTGATGATAAAATGGATATTTCGCAACTAGTTTTAAAAAGTTTTACTTTTCAACACAAGTTTTGACACGCCGGTCAGTTTTGAAAAATGTCACTTTTTATGTCAAAATAGGAAAAAAAAGTTTGTTGTGTTCATTTGACAAAACGTCACAAATGTCAAAATGCAACAGCTGTCATCCTATTACAACCGTTTAGATTGCAAAAAATAAAACATTTTGTAGGATCTAATTATATTTTTCATCAATGACATTTATTGTTACCGTGTAAGGATTTTAATTATACAGGGTGTGTCATAAAAAAGATGTTAACTTTTTTTTCGGCAATTCCAGTATGTGAACAAGTGGGATCGGTTGGCTAAGGTCAAACAGCTCTCATTGCAAAAATAATGCATTTTAAAAATCTATTTTTTTATCCCCACTGCGATTCTGTTGTCGTCGCCACATGAGAAACGTTAAATTTTTACTTTTTACAAAATTTGACCACCAATGACAAAGTTAAATGGATTTATATAACGAATTTTATAAGAAAAGTAGCGCTTTTGTTGTTGTGAATGTTTTATATGGCATGTAAAAAAACAGTAATTTAAAGGTGGTGAGTTAGATCTCATAAGTTGCTCTTTGAAAGGGTTTTTTGGTGCCTACCCAAATTTATTTTGGTATGACAAGTATAACTGTACCCTAATTTAATATATTATGATTGCGTTTCACACAAAAAAAATGGTCATTGCCTGCGTAGCTGTTGCTATTGCATAACGCAGAAAATAAAATCTGTGCAGGCGTGCGTCTTGCAGTTAAGTTACGTTCATTGTAGAAAAGCCTTAACCAAAGACAATTGTAGTTTACATTCACAAAACAATGCTAAATTTTGGGTAATAGGTTTTGATGCCGGCTTACTTGAGCGGGCGTCCAAGGAGAGAAAATACGTTCAAACATTGCTACATAAACAAAAATTGTTGCTAAAGCTATAACAATGTTTGTTCATACAGTTATTAAAAAGTATTTTTGTAAGAAAGAGGCAAAATTCGTTGTTATAATGATTTTTTTTTTAATTAGGAAAATTTTTAATTTCGATAATTAAAATTTAATTAAAAATATTTATAGTTGTTGGGATACACGATGGTAAATATAATTCAAATTTTTTTTAAATTATATAATTTATTTTATGACATCCACACATAACAAAAATTGAATATATAAAAAAATTAATATAAAAATATTATATATATATATATATATATATATATATATATATATATATATTTTATATATATATATATATATAAAAATATTATATATATATTATATTATATATTATATATATAATATATATTATATATAATATATAAAAATATATAAAAAAAATAATATATATATATATATATATATATTAAATAATTTTTATATATTATATATATAACGGCCACATAAAATTAAGAAAAATTTGGGCCCTTTTATAGAGGGGGGGCAAATATTGAAAAGTAACAGTTGTTTTACCATCCAATAAAAAATTTTCCCGTAATAAATTGCTTGCTGCCTAAGTGCTTTTTTTTTTAATTAACGGTCCAGATATTAAAACATTTTTACCTCTTGCTTTGCAGAATCAATTGTAGAAGACTTGATCTACTGCCAATCCTCCCGACTTGTTCTAAATTAACACCTTCTTAAACATCCGTTTTAGTTCAGTCCTGACTAGATGAAAAGCCTGTCTTCGCCAGGCGAGAGACAATATTAAGTAGCCTCTGTCCCGTAAGACGCCTTCCGTACGGCTAATGGTAAAAAAAACACTTTTTTGCTCCTATTTTGTCCGGGGGAAAAATTCAAAAAACGGACTTCGTTAGGTTCTAGCCGCTACTAAAGACTACCAATGTGCCAAATTTCATGGTTTTAGCTCAAGCCATAACTTCAGAATCACGTGGACAGACAAATAAATATACAGTAAAGCGCAGAGCACTGCGAACATAGGACAATCCTGGACGATTTTGGATATACCTAAAAACGCTGCACACATTGCTTATCGATCAATAATCTTCCAACGAATAATTCAATACGTTTATTTCTGAAATAATTCTTTAGTATCGAACGCTCGACAGCAATAGTTGTACTGTGTCGATTATTTGCGACCAAAAAGTTTTTTTTAACCAAATAATAATTATTAATAACGAATGTTTACGAACTGGAAGAGAAAATTAAAATTATTGAATGGTATCACCGTGGAAATCCTGATAGGGGAATTAGGGAATTATTTGTTAATTATTTTTAATCAGGTCGACTCCCACGATTTCCACTATTTACCGAGTCATTAAAAACTTTCTGACATTTGGTTGTTTAACTCCAAGAAAACATAAACATGATAGTGCCCCAGAAAAAAACAACGAAAGGGAAAGGAAAGAAATTATGGTAGTGATAAGTGTTATTAAAAATCCTACAGTTTCCATTAATACAATTGCAGAACAGGTTAATTTGAGCAGAAGATCAGTGGGAAGAGTGCTGAAAAAAATTGATACCGTTCCTACAAAGTAAGAAAAACCCATGAAATTTTCCCTGATGATCATTTTAGACGAATGTAATTCTTTGAAACTGTACTGGGAATAAAAAGTAACAAGGAAAATTTTATAAAAAACAATGTTTTTACTGATGAATCGACATTTCCACTTCATGGTCTCACCCAACGATTTTTTTCTCTGGGGTCACGTAAAATCACAAATTTTTGATTTCCAGGAGAATAGGGCTAATAATTTACAATAATTGCAATTACAAATTGAGAATTCTTTTAGGTTTATTACCCTGAACATTCTAGCAAATGTCAGAAGACGTTTTTATGACAATCTTGGTTATTTTCTGGCTCAAGAAGGTGGTTTATTTAAGCATCTTTGATAACTTGAAAGAGTTTTTCTTTTTTTATTCTATGAATGCACATTAAATTATTTTCTTAAGAATATCTTCTACGTTCCATTATTTATTTGAGAAAATTCTTTTTTTTTATTAGGAAAAACTGTTTGGTTTTTAAGACCACAGCAAACGTTGCGGTCTTGTAACCAACTAGTTTTAAATTTATGGCTGATAAGAAATCAGATCGAAGTCGGTTGACGCTAGCTATACAGCTCCTGCTACTTGCCTACAAACACTACATCCTCTTACTGAAAATAAAAACGTAGTACACAACTAAACTGGGCAGATAATTCTTCCGGATTTATCACCGCATTCCCTATACCGTACCTATTTTGGTATTTTAGAATGGGTACATCAAAATCGTCCAGGAGCTCTATGTTCGAGTACGGTGAGCTTTACTGTATGTATACCTACCTACATACAAATATATTTCACATTAGAATTTATATTTAATATATATATATATATATATATATAATATATATATATATATATATATATATATATATATATATATATATATATATATATATATATATATATAGATGATATTATTTATTTGAAATTTTCCCACCATAAACTTCTTAGCCAATTTTCTCGAACTACAACGTCTTTTTACGCGATAACATCAATTTTTTCCTTTGGTAACAAACCTTTTCGTTTTAGGGACATGATTAAACACGTTTCGATTCCGAACACGATATCTTTATTCTTAACGATTTAAGACACAACTATAAATATAATGTGAAGATAATCCCCCTATAGTCACTAATGCTATTTAAACTTGGCCATAAATAATATTGTTGGGTACTTTTACTCTTAAAATTTGCAGAATACAATCATAAAATAATAAAATACAAATTAGCCCAAAGAAATTTCGGCCAATATAAAAAGGTTAATATACCTGAAAGAGGTTATTAAAATTGAGATTTGTCTGGCCGTGGCTGTTTTATAAGGGTGTCCATTATCTAAGGGTATTTATATAGGGAATTTACTATACACCGATGACACAGGTTTTACTGTATAAACATTTTTGATAAGATAAATATAAAAGGAGATATAAACAAAAATGTAATTTCGACACAACATTTCAGTCCAAAATAGTTTTTTTTATCAATGGTTTTTTTTATTATAAATTATTTATTTGAATCCCAAATCACTTAAAATTTGTAGAAAAAATATTAAAAAATTTTAAATGCTTTGGAAAAATCCTGAAAATTCTGTTTTTTGATTAAAACTCGAAAAAATTGCATTTGAAAAAAAGGTTATGCAACTTTAAATAAAGGTCTTGTAAAAATACATAGTTTATGTCATATTAAGTTTCGTGTATCTTTTATAGTTTTTGAGAGATTGATGTTTAATATTATATAAAAAAACGTTAATACCTGAAATTATGCCTTTTCTCGATTTTTTGCTAATTGATCCCCAATTTTGACTTCAGATTCATGTTCAGCGGGAAGAAATACGATAGAAAATCTTGGTTCGATACCCAGAACACACCATTTTTTTGGAACTGTGTTTTCATTTACAAGGGTAACAATAAAAACGTATTAAATCTAAATCAACTCTTGCGTTTTAATTTTTAAACTGCTACTTAACGCCAACTAATGAAAGAACGGAAATTAGTAAAATTAAAAACTAAAAATTGGGTTTATAAAAAAATATTAGTTAACTAAAAATATCTTTAACTAACTAGCTTATTAAATTTACACAATTTCCTGCCAAGTTGCACCAAAAATAACTAAACATCTCCACAATTTTCAAGAAAATTAATTCAGTCTAAATGCGTAATAAGATGTTTCACATGTACGTGCCCGAGTACTAAATTAATATGTAGTTGGTGTAAAATGCATTATTCATACGCCAATAAATTGCATATTATGCATCTAATGAATTCCGCAAACGTGCATGTATACCGCACTTCGGGTGGCCAACCTTTGCTCTTCTCGGACCTCGGATAATTGGGTTTAAGAAAGTGTTCACTGTGGCCTTTAGGCAGCTAGTTTAGTTAGTTACATCATGGTCATTCCTAATATTAAAAATAGTCAAATGCTAGTAGCGAGCAAGCAATCTACAACGTAATCCAAAGAGTTTGATTCATATAGAGAATTTTTACTTTTTTTACTTTCCTGTTAATTGCAACAAAAATTACAGGGTAAATAAAAGTTATAGACGCAATAGCATAATGGGAGATTTCTGGGCAAAAAATAATGTAAAAATATTACATAAGCACAGCTTTAAAACATTTTCCATTTTTAAGATAAGTGTGAAAAAAAGAAAATTAAAATTAGAATTTTTCTTTTATGTTTTTAAATAATAATTTAATTGGAAAAAAACCAAATAAAAGGGTTCAACAACAAAATCAAACTTGATTTAGACGATATTTGACAAGGTCTTAATTTTTTTAATTAGAATATGTGGGTCATAAGCGTAGGATAACACCTTTTTTGAAGGGGTCAAATATAAGAAAAAAATTATTTATTAATACATAAAAACTTTATTAAACCAAATTTTGAATAAAAATCAATAGGCCTTTTCATCACAATTTTTTTTTTGTGCGCATGCGTCAGTATCGGCCATTTTTTTCGTACTGTTTTTGTAAACAAGCATTTTAAAAGGGCCTGTAAACACATAATTAAAAAAAAAAAATACAAAAGAAAGTATAGTTATTGAAAAAAAGAAATACGAAAATAAAGAAAAAAGTGCCTTAATTAGCAAATGGGTTTTTTTAATCGATTATTATAATGATATCAGTAGAAAAGGAACGAAGAAGCGGTGTTGTTATGGAGTATGTAAAATTCCCGCTATAAATCATTTAAATACAATATAATTTAATCAATATAACAATTGTATTTTGAGGTAGGCCTAATTAGAAAAAAATTTATAGATATTTTTTTTGTATAGAAAAAAGAAGTAATGATGTCTAACCTCTTAATCAGCTCACTTTTTTTTCCTTTTTTTAAAGACGTCCATGACATTTAAGCTCCCTTTTTTAATTGCTTAAAAATTATGGGCTTCAACTAAATTATAAATCAGTGAAGCACCATCAAAAATTTTTTTCCAGTAAATGTTTTAAATTTTGGGGAAAAAATCCCCTGCATTCCCAGCCATTGCCGATCAAAACAGTACGAAACTTTTGAATTGCCGCTATTTCAACATGGCGACTGCGCTTGCGCTTGTCACATGATGAAAAGGCCTCTTCTTCTTCTTCTTCTTCCCTGGGAGTCGTCGTGATTCACTACCGGAGGCAGCGCATTCTCTTGGACTTTTTGTGCCTTATTTCCCATTATGTTTTATACCAATCCTCCCATTGGTCTTGTTCCATTCATGTGGGCCCATTTCCGGTTGCCCAAATAATGCCTGTCTTTTGTGATTCAATGCTTTTTCACCACGGATATGGTAGGCTGTTTTTTCCCCCCCGTCGCCCTTCTCAACTTGGGTCCCCATTGAAAAAGCCATCTTGTGTAGGTTTCCCCTTGGGGGTTTTTCGTGCCCTGTTAGCAACCCTACTGTTAGGGGAATCTTTTCCTACTTGGTTTAAAAAGTTCTTTTTCGTTCTTTTGGATGGGCCCCCTTTTGAAGCTTTTTTTCCCTGTTTAAATTTTACTAAAAGGTTTTTCCCCGTATTTCTCGTTTTTTTCGGATCCATTCCTTTGGGTTTTCCCTCTGGTGTGGGTTTTTGGGACTCCAAGGGCAGGTTTGGTTCCCCGGGATGGTGGATGATGAAAGCTATTCCCGGGTGTCCTGGTACCCAAAGAAAGTTTCTCTGTTGCGTTCTCCCAAAATTTTGGGTTTTTTTTCATTTCCCCTATCAGCTTGGAAAGTTAACCGGGGTTTACTAGTGCCCCCAGTGACGCTTGGCTCCTGTTATTATGCAGATCTGCTTTTTTTTTTTTTTAAACCCCCCCCCTTTTTCCCTTTTTTTGCAGAGTGCAGTAAAGCATATATTTCCGTTTAAAAAACAGAACTGGTGTTCCCAGTGAAATGGAGAATTGAGAATTTTTTATTTCACTGTAACCCCCCTTTCGGGTTTAAACCCCGAAAAGATGTTTCCAACCGTGCCGGGGAGTTTGGGTTGCTCCACTTACTTCCATCTGGAATTTCTTGAAGTTTTTGTTTAAAGATTATTTGGGAATCATCTGGTCTGTTCTCTCGTCCAGGATGTTGCCACCAACCTAACTTTTTATGTTGTTGTGTGCCAAACTAGCGTAGACACCAGTTGATTTCTGTCGCTCTCCGATCACTATGGGTTTAAGGGGGGAACCAAAAACACTCCATGGCTGCTGTTGTGGTTGTTTTAATTGCTCCTGTTTTAGCTAAGCAAACAAGTCTATGTACCTTGGCCAGTTCTGTAACAACAGTTCTTTGTCGAATTTTTGTCCATCATACCAGTGATGCGTATGTTATCATAGGCCTTTCTACCATAGTGTATAACCAATAAACCATGTTTGGTTTAAGGCCTCATGTTTTCCCATGAGCGAGTCTAATTAACATAAGGGTCATATTCGCTTTATTTCTTATTTTTTCTGTAAAATATTTAGGTTATGGACGTACGTTGAAGAGGCTTTAAAAAGTCAAATACATAAAACAAGTTTTAAAAAAAAAAGATAATTAAATTTAATTAAATTAGGGATAACATGCGTACTAGCTGTTAAAAAATTATAATTTCCTTGAATTGTTTGCTAATTTTTATATTGGCACGTAATAAAAACACTAACAATTCCAGGATAAGACTTTAATTTTTTAAATAAGTAATTTTTTTTAATTTTTTTTTTCAATTTTAACAAGGCATTTTTGGTTAAGTAACTTAAAATTATTAAGCAGAGTCTGTCTATTTTCTTGAATATATCTTTTAACTTCTTATGCCCCATTTTCAATTACTATTTTTAAAACAAAATTCTAACATTTTTTATTTAGGTCAAAAAAACTTAAAAATTTATTAAAAAAAAGTTAATTTTTGCCTTTCTGATCTTATTTCGTAATTTGTTAGAAATACTACGGTATATTTTAAAAAGTATACCTAATTAATTTATAAGATTTTAAGAATTGTTTATTAATTTTTGTATTATAAAGGATATTTAAAACTAACTCTATTCTAAAGTGAAACTTTTTGAATAAATAATTGATTTGGGCTAACCTAAAGTCTACCTGTTATTGTTTTTTTCCCACGAAATAATTGTGAATATAAAATAATAGTTTTAGTGGATTACTTGCCTATTGTGGTTAGTTGTGGTCAGAATTTTTAGGAAATAAAATGGACGGTTAGGCAGACTGAAAATTAAAGCAGGCACTTGGGTCTTACTGGATCACTTGCCTAGATATTTAGTTAAGTAATATACAAGAAAAAAGTTTGTGTGACTATGTATAATAATTTTTGATTCATTAAATATTAAACATTTTTAAAAAGTATTTGAGTATTTATTTTTGTGTTAATCTGGCAGAATTAGCATCAGTTTCAAAATTAGTTGATTAATATTATGATAGGTATTTAAAAATTTTTTTCATAAAGGAAACTGGAAAAAACCCATAAATAATTTTAACAATATTCTACAGCTTAATAACAATGCTATAAAGAAAAAAAAAGTTAATGCAGTAATGGTATAAGTTTATACTTTTTTATAATAATATAATTTATAACAGGCTAGTAAGTTAGCTACAAAACATGTTGATCTTTGGCATGGTTAATAGCTAAGACATTTCCGTAATATTCTGACATTAAATTTCAATTTGATTTAAATTACTTTTTAGGCATTGTAAAATGTTTAAAAAAGGGGGTGCTAGCAGCCGTACTATTTTAAATTTTTTTTCTTTTTACCATCTAACCGTTGACAAAATTTATGTTCCCCTTTCCCCGCTCTTTTTTTTTGGCACATCCCTTTTTTTAGCTCTCCGTATTTTTTTTTTTTTGGGGGTTTTTTTTTATCGGGCTTCGGCGAAATTATGATTTTCAGACGTACTAGATAAATGTTCATTATTTAAAGGCAAAAACTTACTACTTGAACTTTAAAATCGTTTATCCTTACTTCTAAAATTTATTATATCTCCACATTAACTTGTTTTCACTGTTCATTGATCTTTCAGCAACTACGTTACCTGTAGCCTGAGAGCTGGCAGCAATTTTTTTTGGGGGGGGATTTAAGGAAGCTGAAAACTTTTCATATACTTCTCCTATTAAACCCCAACAGGAACTGCAACCTGGCTGGTAGGGGGGCTTAAAACCCTAAATTTTTAAAAATTTTTTTTTTTTTAAAAAAGTTTTTGAGGCAATATGCAATTTTATTGTTTATTTAATTTTAAAAAAATTTTAAAAAAAAAAAAGCCAAGTTTTGTGGGGGTTTTTTAACCCCAAAGGGGCGTAAAAATTTTTTTAAAAAAAATAAAAAATGTATTTGAGGCAACTTAAATTTTTTTAAAAGGGTATTATTTATAACTAAAAAAAAAGATTCTAAAAAAAACAATCATTTTGGTGGGTTTTAATTCCAGGTGATCTAAAAAGTTATGTATAGGTGCAACTGAGGCGCTATAGACAACTGCTGTAGTGTAAGAGAAATTTTTTCGGCAGCTGTCTGCGTTTTACTTGCGCGTTACTATTGGTTGGCGATTTCCCGTCGCTTACAAGGGCATGGGGGTTTTTAGTCGGAGTCGTTATTCTGAGTCATAAAATATTTGTTACAAGTTTTTATAATTTTAAAAAATTTTAAAAGCCTGGTAAAAAAATTAAATTGGGTCATTTGCAAAAAAAACGATGATAAAGTGATTGCTTATGTAAAAAAACCCCAAAAAAAAATCATGAATATTAGAGATCCGAAATTTTTTGGGAATTAAAATATAATAAATAAAAAAATTTTTATTTTTATTAAATAGTTTTTTGTATAATTATTTTATTTCAATAAAACGAATTTGTGTTTTATATTTTTTTTATCATTACTTTCTTTTATTAGTCTTTATAAATTTTAACAAAAAAAAAAATTTAATTTCGGGATAAAATTTTTTAAAAATTTAATACTGTCACAAAAAAATATTTTTTTTAAAATTTTAAGCTGAAAAAACTGAAAATTAAAAAATTTTTTTTTTTAAAAAAATTTGTTTTTAAAAATTTAATTTTTTTAAAAAAAAGTATTTGAATTTTTTAAAAAAAAAAAAAAAAAAATTTTTGCTTAATTTAAATATTTAAGTTTTTAATTTTAATTTGTATTACAATTTACTAAATAAAAATTTTTTTTGTTTAAAAAAAACAAAAAATATGTCCATTTAGCCCCACAAATCAACAAAATCATTTTTACTTAAACCATTTTTTGCCCAAATTCCCCAAAATTTTTTTTTAAAATTTTTTTTCTTTAAATTTTGATTTTGAAACCTCCTGTCTATTGTAAGGCGGACCTTCCCCAAAATCAATAGTAACGGGAATAAAAACCAGACAGCTGCCGATAAACGTTCTTTTTTACACTACAGCAGCTTGTGTATAGGGCCCCGTCGACCTATACCTTTTAGGATATGGGCCCCCCAAAAAGATCTGTCTTTTTTAGAATCGTATTTTTTTTGTTTTAAATAATACGCCATTAAAAATTTAATTGCCTAAAAAACATTTTTATATTTTTGCAAAACATTTTTTCCGCGCCTGGCAAGGGTTTAAAAACCCCCACAAAATCGTCTGGCTTATTTTTTTTTCTTTAAACATTCAAATACAACATATAAAAATGGCATTTGCCTCAAAAACATTTTGGAAAAAAAAATTTAAAAATTTTTTTTAGGGTTGATTAAGCCTCGCTAAAACCAGGTCTGCAGTTCCGTTTGGGGTTTTTGGGCTTTTTAAAAACCTATGGTAGTTTTGGGCTACTGGGTCTTGTGCCTGATGGCTTGAACAATAGGACAGGTGCAGTAGCAGTGCATTAATATTAAAGTTACCGAAATATTATGAAATATGGTGCATGCATGAAATAAATCACACATATTTTTTACTGTTATTGCATCAAAACATACCAGGGAATATGTAGTTGCTATTACAAATTCTGTATCCACACTCGTATGGATCCCATACTTAGACCAGCCAAGAAAAGCAACGTTTTTAACCTAAATAATCAGCTAACTCATTTATGCAGAATTGTGCAGTTATTCCTTTCTTGCATCAGAGTCTTCTATTTAATTTAAATTTACCTACTCCTTAAAACCCCAAGAAAAATAAAAAATGCACCAGCAAGTTAAAATTAACAACCAGCTTGCAAATTTTTAAAAAAACTTTTTCCCCGGGGAAAAAAAAAAAAAAAAAAATTTTTTTTTTTTTTAAAAAAAAAAATTTTAAAATTTTAAAAATTAAAAGGGAAAAAAAATTTTGGGGGAAAAATTTTTAAAAATTTTTTTTTGGGGCCCCCCCCCCAAAAATTTTTTTTTTTTTTAAAAAATAAAAAAAATTTTTTTTTTCCCTTTTTTTAAAAAAAATTTTTTTTTTCCCCCTTTTCCATTTTCCAAAAAAAAAAAAAATTTTTTTTTTTTTTTAAAAAAAAATTATTTTTTGGGGGAAAAATTTTTTTTTTTTTTAAAAAAACCCCCAAAAATAAAAAAAAAAAAAAAAAAAGGGGGTTTTTTTGGGGAAAAATTTTAAAAAAAAAAATTTTTAATTTTTTTTTAAATTTAAAAAAATTTTTTTTTTTTCCCCCTTTTTTTAAAAAAAACCCCCAAAACCCAAAAAAAAAGGGGGGAAATTCCCCACCAAAAAAAAAAAAAATTTTTTTTTTAAAAAAAAAAAAAATTTTTTAAAAAAGGAAAAAAAAAAAAAAAAAAATTTTTTTTAAAAATTTAAAAAAGAAAAAATTTTTTTAAAAAAAATTTTAAAAAACAAAAAAAATTTTTTTTTGGTTTTTTTGGGGGAAAAAATTTTTTTAAAAAAAAGGGGGGTTTTTTTAATTTTTAAAAACCCCAAAATTTAAAAAAAAAAATTTTTTTTTTTTTTAAAAAATTTTTTAAAAAAAAGGAAAAACTTTTTTAATTTTTTTTTTTTTAAAACCCCCTTTTTAAATTATTTTTTTTTTTAAAAAATTTTTTAAAAAAAAATTTTTTAAAAATTTTGGAAAAAAAAATTTTTTTTAAAAAAACCCCCAAAAAAAAAATTTTTTTTTAATTTTTTTTTGTATTTTTTTCCGGGGTTTTGAAAATTTGGGGGCCCCCCCCTTAAAAATTTTTTTTGGTTCTTTTTTTTTTGGGGGGACCCGTTTTTTTTATTTGGGTTTTTCCCTTTTTTTTAAAAGGGGTTTGGCCCCCCGGGAAAACCCCCCCTTTGGGGTTTTAAAAAAGGGGTTTTTTTTAAAAAAAAAAACCCCAAAAAAAATTTAAAAAACCCCCCCGGGGGGGGCCCTTTCCAAAAATTAAAAAAAATTTAAAAATTTTTTTTTTAAAAAAAAAAATTTTTTTTTAAAAAAAATTTTTTTTTTTTTTTTTTTTTCCCCTTTTTTTTTTTTTTCCCCCTTTTTTTTTTTAAAAAAAAATTTTAAAAAAGGGGGTTTTTTTAAAAAAAATTTTTGGTTTTTTCCCTTTTTTTTTAAAAACCCCCCCCCCTTTTTTTTAAAAAATTTTTAAAAAATTTTTAAATTTTTTAAAAAACCCCCCCTTTTTTTTTAAAATTAACCCCCGGGGGGGGGAAAAAAACCCTTTTTTTAAAAAAAAAAAAATTTTTTTTTCCCCAAAAAAAAAACCCCTTTTTTTTGCCGGTTTAAAAAAAAAAAAAAAAAAAAAATTTTAAAAAGGGTTTAAAAAAAAACCCCGGGTTTTTTTTTTCCCCCCTTTAAAAAAAAAAAATTTTTTTTTTTTAAAAAATTTTTTTTTAAAAAATTTTAAGGGAAAAAAAATTTAATTTTTTTTTTTTTGGGGTTTTAATTTTTTTTTTTAAAAAAAATTTAAAAAAAATTTAAAATTTTTTTTTAAAAAAAAAAATTTTTAAAAAAAAAAATTTTTTTAAAGGTTTTGGGAAAAACCCCAAATTTAAAAAAAAAAATTTTTTTTTTTTTTAAAAAATTTCTTTTAAAACTTTTTTTTTTCCCCCTTTTTTTTAAAAATTTTTAAAATTTTTTAATTTTTCCAAATTTTTTTTTTTTTTAAAAAAAAAAAAGGGCCTTTTTTTTTTAAAAAAAAAAAAAAATTGTTTTTAAAAAAAAAAAAATTTAAAATTTTTTTTTTTTCCCAAAAAAATTTTTTTTTTTTTTTTTTTTAATTTTTTAAAAAAAAAAAAGGGGGGGGTTTTTTTTTAAAAAAAAAAAAAAAAATTTAAAAAAAAAAAAAAAAATTTGGGGTTTTTTTAAAAATTTAAAAAAAAAAAAAAATTTTTAAAGTTTTTTTTAAAAAATTTTTTTAAATTTTTAAAAAAAAAAAATTTAAATTTTTTTTTTTAAAAAAGAAAAAAAAAAAAATTTTGGGTCTAAAAAAAAAAATTTTTGGGTTTTTTTTTTTAAATTTAAAAAAAAAAAAAAAAAAATTTTTAAAAAAAAATTTTTAAAAAAAAAAAAAATTTTTTTTTTTAAAAAAAATTTTTTGCCTTTTTTTTTTTTTTCCCCAAAAAAATTTTTTTTGGGGTTTTTTTTTTAAAATTGTTTTTGGGGTTTTTTTTAATTTTCCCCCCCAAAAAAAAATTTTCCCCAAAAAATTTTTAAAAAAATTTTTAATTTGAAAATTTTTTAAAAAATTTTAAAAAAAAAAAATTTTTAATATTTTTTTTTTTTTTTTTTAAAAATTTAAAAAAAAAAAAATTTTAAAAAAAAAAAATTTTTTTTTTTTTCCCCCAAAAAAAAATTTTTTTAAAAAAATTATTTTTTTTTTTTAAAAACCAATTTTTTTTTTTAAAAAAAAAACCCCCAAAAAACCCAAATTCCCGGGGAAAAAAAAAATTTTTTTTGTTTTTTTTCCCCCCTTTTTTTTTTTTTTTTAAAAAAAAAAAATTTTTGCTTCCTCAACACGGATACGTTGTTAGTTTTGCTCCATCACCAATCGGTTTTCAGCAAATTGCTCAGAATTTTAAAAAAGATAAAGAATTTGTAAAAGTGGTGGGATCTGCCAATGCGACATATGATTTTCGGCTTATTTTTACCGCTGAAATACGAACTCGTACTTATTATTCTTTCACTATCCTTCAGTCTATTGCTAAAAATCTTTTAAAAAATTCAAAATTCCAAAAAGTAATGTAAAGAAAGAGGGGCAGCTAACCCTTTATTTAAGGGTATGTATGTATGTATGTATACTACAAAAATAATATTTTTAAGCATTAAGAACCTCTAATTTTTGGTAAAGCGTATTTAATCTTATTTGGAAAAGCGCTAAATTTGGGGTTTTTAAATACTGCATCATAAATTAAACTAAAATAGGAAAAAATATAAATATCCGTACGGGTACTAGTACCGGCCCGATCAACAATCAATTTTTGTTAGAGATAGATGGGCGAGTTCGACGCGGATGTCTTGGAAAAAACAAAGGTTTCAGGTTTGACTTGTGGACGGGCCGGGCGCTAATTTTGTCTAGGACTGTCCCGAGTGAACTAACTTAAGCACTTATACGTTGCATTTTATTAATTTAGGTCGGAGTAACACGAGCTAAAGAAAAGGCTAAAAAAACCTCTTTTTCACTAAATCTACTTTTCCAGTAATGTTTTAACTTTATTTAAATTTAAAATTAATTTACGTTAATAACAAAAAAAAATAGCTAAAAATAAATTACTTTTCTTCAAGTAGTACAATTGCTTATCTACTGAAAAACACCGAAATGCTTGCATACAAACTTCCAACCATAAAAATTCAGGTTGCAGTGTTCTTTAATAAATAAACATCCAAGAAAGGACTAAAAATACAAAAATCCTTAGTTTAGCCTGCCAATTACAAAGCCCTGATTCGTATTCAGAACCATTCGTCCATTTGCATAGACGGGTATCGGATTGGCGAAAATGGGCCACGTTTTCACTGAAAACAATAAATATTTCATGCCTAAATTGATATAGGTGTTTGAAAGGCTCTCAATTTTGAAGTGGTTAGCTAAATTTACATAAAAATATTTTCTAGACAGATAAAATTTTCATTAATAAGTTTTACCGGGTTACAAACCGAAATTCAGTAGTGTAGCCAGGACTTTATTAAAAATTGAGTCCAAATACAAAATCAGTAATATTTGTTTATGATTAATTTGAAGTGGTAATAACATATATTTTTAGTATTGGTACCATTAAAAATTAAATCCATGTAAAATAATGTCATATTTTTTAATTGGGCCACAAAAATATAAAATATTACGTTTAAAGTCTCAAGTTTAGAATAATTGGCATAGAGCCGAAAATTAGTATGAAAGTTGAGAACATCATTATAAATGAAGTATAAAAAGTTCTCATTAATTCCATATCTGCAAAAAATAATTTAAGGTCAAAGTTCGCCATTAAAATGTGGATCTGCATAATAACAGACAGCCTAGTCATAACTAGGGGCACTAGTAAACTCCAAGCTGACACCAGGAAACGTCTAAGCTGACATGGGAATGAAAAAAGAACTGGAAGTTCTGAAAAAACGAAACAGGGTAACTTTCCAGTGAAAACTGGGACATTCGGGAATAAAAGCAACGAAAAAGCGGATGAGCTAGCGAGACAGGAATCATCCAGTCCATACTTTGAACCAGAACCTGTAACCAAAACCATAACACGAGGGCAAACTAGGGAATGGAACCGAAGCAAACACATGGAATACTGGTCCAGCATTAGTAAAATAAAGCATGGAAAAGCTTTAAAAAGAGCCAATACAAAAAAACAAAGAAAGAACTACTCAAACAAAGTGGAAAAAGACTTTTCCTACGAGCGTGCGGAAAAGTTCACTTTTCCGCACGCATTTGAGTGCGCACAGTTGCACTTTTCCGCACGGCGTGCGGAAAAGTGAACTTTTCTGCACGCCGTGCGAAAAAGTAAAACTACTCTAAAATCTTACAGGTAAGCAAGATTTATACGTATTTTAGTAATTGTAGGCTATTTTATGCAATATACGAAGCCATTGCAAGCTTTAGTTTATTCTCTTTTTTGTTTGTTACTTCGTAATTTTCAATATTTCAACTAAAACACAAAAAACATGTTTTTAATTACCCTGTATAATAATAATAAATGATTATGACAAGTCAAGCAACAATATGTAATCTTGGTGATTTTAACACATGTCAGATTTTTTCTTCGTTTCCATATGAACAAGCAATTGCACAAATGAATTTCAATACAAACAAGCATTTTTAATGAAAAGGCGTCATAGTATCTTTTTTTAATTTAATAAAAATCCGACAAAAATAATTATTTAAAATGAGTAGTTCCGATGAGGAGCTACCAGATTCTATCCTGGATGCAGCAAATACCGTAAGTTTGAATTTATTACCAGCAAAATCTCGTGAAAAATATGAGAATCAATATAGTCATTTCGAAAACTGGTGCTCCAGCAAGGGACAAAAGTATTAAAGAAGAAGTGTTCTGGCTATTTGCGATTTGAAAAAGATATAAACCTAATACTTTATGGAGTAAGTACTCTATGTTAAAATGTGTCCTCAAAGTGAAAAGGAACCTTGATTTAAGTTCATATTTCAAGTTAACATCACTACTTAAACACCAAAACGTGGGATACCGGCCAAAAAAATCAAAAACTTTCAGCAAAGAAGAAGTTTCAAGATTCATGAAAGAAGCACCTGATAATATTTACCTTCTTATAAAAGTTGCTACAATTTTTGGATTAGCCGGTGCTTGCAGGAGAGATGAACTTACAAAAATAATGATTGATGACATACAGGATAATGAAAATTTGATAGTGGTGAAAATTCCTGACAGTAAAAATAACACTTCCAGAATCTTTGTAGTGTCCGATTAAACAAATAACGGACTTTATCTGCAATTGTACCGTAAATATGCAAATTTGCGAAAACCACATACCCCACACAGACGTTTTTTTGTCCAGTATAAACAAGGAGCATGCAGTACGCAATGTGTGGGAATAAATTCAATAGGTAAAATGCCTTCAGAAATTGCTGCATACCTAAAATTAAAAAATCCAGAAGAGTACACTGGACATAGTTTTCGTCGATCCTCTGCGACTATTATAGCGGATTCTGGAGAAGGAATTACCAATGTCAAGCGACTTGGGGGCTGGAAATCAACGGCTGTAGCTAAGAGCTACATTGATGAATCCACAAATCAGAAAAAGGATATGTCGAATAAAATATTGACCATGAACAACTCCCCTCCTGAGCTAAGTCAACCTTCATCAAGCCGTACAATAAGCGCTTCCATAAGCCACCCGCTAAATAAATTACAGGTTCTGCAATTAATTTACAATATGCTAATAACTGTTCTTTTGTTGTAAATGTTATCAACAAATAATTCCCATTTATAAATATATTGTAGTAGTTTTTTCAGATTAAACATAATTTAAAAAATAATCATTGCTGTAATATTGGTATTATCTGACGCTCGTAGGAAAAATTTTGTTCCTATCGCTTGCGCAAAGTGACTTTTCCGCACTTCACTGCTTGCCCGAACTTGCTTCGCGTCGTTCAACGCATCGCGTGGAAAATTATCCTTTCCCCTTTCGGAAAAAACTATGCTTTAGTAGGTGCTTGGGGAAGATAACCTAAGATAACCTCCAAAATAGGCTTATCAATGAGATCAATTTCATAATGTCGATAGGAGGAGGAAACAGCCTACCACATCCATTCATCATGAATGATTGCTGCAGTAGCTTCTTGATTTTGCAGTTATAATAATTTTATCGCCATACCTAAACTAACGGTTCTATTGTCTAAAGCTGAATTTTGGTAAATATTTTTTAATTGTCTAATGTAAACTGATAATCATTGCTATTTTCAATGTATGTAAACATTTCTTTCATTTCGAGATTCGTAGCTTGATCTTGAAGACCACCGACTTTACCCCCCAATGAACGGTTTCATAGTCAAACCCAATTCGAGCAAAAACAGCTTTTGCTCCATCATCAGAACGAATCTGGACTTCTATCAGAATAGATAACTTTAATGAAGTGTAGTTACTTTTTAATTTTTACACCGAGAAGCCAGTGCTCTTTTTTTAAACTCTTCATTTAGTGCATTGCTGCGAAAAAAACATTATTTAAAACATAAAGCTGATTCGCTTACGCGTTCTCTGGTAATATTTTAAATGTACTCACTTGTTTTTCATCGTATTGTCTTGAAGAGCAATTATTACGACACTGCACATGAATTGTCACAGATATCTGGTGTCTTAGGTATTCTAAAAATGTATCATCTCGTTCAATACTTGCATCAATCAACGTCTTCATGGCATGATCAACAGTAACAATTTCACTTTAAGCCAAAGGTTTACTACAAATTACGACAATATGGTTTTACTAAAAACGGCACAAACTTTGTTAGGAAATATTAGCAGTAACCACTTGTTTTCTCTATGAAAAAATTTCAACTCTATTATTATTTCCTTTAGGCTTTTGAAAAAAAGCGTTGCCACTCGAACAATTGAATAGCAGCAGAGAAATGTTCCTCGGGGCCATACGGGGCATTAATGCAAAATAAAAGACTTTCTTTTATGTTTATATTCTCAGAATCGTACGACTTGTACATATATAGTACACAAAACAATATTCTTACTGGTATTACGCGTCTAATGATGTAAAGGCAGCGTATTCATGCATAATATAGAGAACCTAACTTTAACAATTTTTAAAGATAATTGAATGGTCTGACCTATTTTTATGATAAAACTTACACTTTGGCTAAAATTTAATTTTTAATGGTTTTTCCAACATTTACACCATTTGCTCTATGAGAATAGTAGTAAGCTTAAATGTCTATTTTGACAGGACTGTTAATAAACTCATTATAAAAAACAAAATAAATATTTATACTAATAAAAAATCATGTTTTATAAATGCTGATTTAGAAACCATTTAAAATAAACTGCTACTCATGACGGTCAAATTCACATTATGAGAAAATTGAAAAGGTTATTGTTAAATACAGATTTTAAAAAAATGTTAAGAATATCCTACTGATCAATGAAAATATTGCGATAAGGCTTGTCAGATCTTATCCGGCAAGAGAATAGAGTTCTAAAATGTTTGTTAAAAAACTTCGTTGCTGTCGAAAGGAGCAGAATTAAAAAAATTGCAGGAGTATATTAATTAAAAAAAAAACTGGGTTGCATGCTTCTAGGACAGAAGAACCATATTATTTTATAAAAGGTAATAAATCGATTTTATAATTTAAGATATAAAATAATTAAAACTGTATGGAGTATAAACAACAATTAAAATTATTTAAAATCTTTAAATTTCTTCGGTTTACCTCTTCCTTGCTTTCGTTTTTTAAACTTACACCTATCCTTCCTCGCTCCTTTAGAATTTCTTTAAAAAAGGGAGTTTTTTCGGATAGCTGGAATGTTGTCCATGTGCATGCTAACCCAAAAGACTATCTTCTAATAATAAACCTATATCTTTTATTTCAG
The DNA here is from genome assembly GCA_019359885.1 of Listronotus oregonensis. Lineage (NCBI taxonomy): Eukaryota > Metazoa > Arthropoda > Insecta > Coleoptera > Curculionidae > Listronotus > Listronotus oregonensis. The sequence goes on from JAHBCN010000689.1 coordinate 75,613, forward strand.
TTAATAACAATAACATTAGAAGAATAATTAATTTCTAAATAAACAGTATTTAAAAAACACACAAAATTATACAGAACAGACAATTAGGATTAAGGATTTCATCATAAAAATTCCACAGAAACCTGTTCAAAATAAAAAAAAAATGTATTTTTACAATTTATTAAAAAAAAATTAAAGTCTCCCAAAGGCCTATGAAATCTAATATTTTATATAAACATCACAGCCCTATTCGACAACAACCTTCAACTTAAGGTCCACACCTTAGCTCATAAATTTAGACCGATATTAATTTAAAACAAAAGTAAAACAGCGCTGAAATTTCCATTCAATCAAGGATCGACTTAAGCATGAACTTTCATGTAACCAGCTGACCTCTTTCAAAAGGTCAGCAGCTAGCGAGGTTCAATTATCTACAAAGCTTTACTTGTAATATAGCCCCGGAAAACGTGAAGTAAAACGTAAAGTTAGAAAGAACATCTGCATACTATCCCATGTCCTACTTGTGTTTGCTATTGCCTTTGAAACATGTAAAAACATAGGCGTAGGATATTGATCCAATCTATTTTTAACATACTTCAAAAAAATGGAGGTAATCAATTTGACACGTGTGTATAAAATATTGTTGGAATTGTAAATTATTTACATATGATAATCTATTAGGGCTTTCAAAGCAATATACGCAATTTTATAGGTGTATGTATGCTTGCATGCTTGTATGTTTGTTTGTCAACGCATTTTTTTGACAGTACTATTCAGATTGTGACCATTTTTTTAATGGCTTGCGTTAAGTTTTACCTAGGAAGCAGATTTTATCAAAATCGGTCAAGTACTAATACATGTAGGTAGGTATAACGGCCTGGCTTATTAGTATGTGCTACGGGTTTACTTATTGCAAAAAAGAAATTCTAGTTTTTACTTAAAACTAACAATTATGATAAAAAGAGAGTTTTAAAAAATTGTAATTATTTAGAATCGCGGCCCCACTAGTCTAGTAAATAAAGGGACAAAGCTGTAAATAAATCTGTACCGTTTTCCCTTGTGGCGCAATTCTTAGGTCTTCGGGGATGCTTTCGAGCGAAAAAAAGTTTATCAACATTAACAGGTAGTGATGAGCGAGACCGGTCTTGGTCTTGGTCTTGCAGCAAGACCAAGACCGAAACCAAGACCAAGACCGCGTTCTCGCTTGCAAGACCAAGACCAAGACCGGGGTATGCAAGACCAAGACCAAGACCAAGACCGAGGGGTGCAAGACTACGCAAGACCCAGACCGACCTGCAAGACTCTTGCACTTTTGTCACTTTTTTTTAAATTATAATATTCAATTTTGATATTCAATATACAGACGTATTTCATATAGACATGACAAAAAATGTGTCGAGAACTGCCTAAAAAGGCGATTATTTTTTGGGTAACAGGTTTTTTTTTAATAAAATAATAATTAAATCGATCACTTCGTTTTTTAATAAAATTATCTAAAAACGATAACTAGTAGATTCAGTAACATGTTTCAAAAATAATAAGATTGTGACTCAATGGTCCGACAAAGCTCGATATCTCCAAAACCGTTTACGACAGAGAAAAACTAAGAGTACAAAAGTTATAGAAGCTGAAAATTACTTAAATGTTTTTTTTTAAATAAGGTATCTAGTGATGCCACTTACTGGATCAAAAATTTCCAAAATCCAGGAAAACATTATTTTTGTGCCACACTGTAAGAAGTGGCATCATTAGATTGCTCCTTTAAACTAAGATATAAATGTAAAAGTGATGGTTTAATAAAAAATATATTTGTCATTTTATATAGGAATACTTTTTATATAAATGGATTTTAAATATCACTTCCGGTTTAGACGAAAAAGTCAAAACAATGCCAAAAGTATAATGATGACGTCATTTTTGTCAAAACCAAAAATGAAATATAAAAAACCATCTACGTCGACATTGTACCTATATGACAGTTCAACAGTTTCCAGCATAATGTACAGGGAAGCGATTTTTTTAAATGAATTTTTTGCTATAATTTTTGTATTTTAGGTTAAAAGCTAAAAATAAGGGAGTTTTCTTGAGTGGTAGTGGATTTTCTGGAAAATTCTGAAATAGAAAATAATTTTACATTTTACGCCCTTTTTTCTATAATTTTTGTATATTCAGTTTTTTACCATTATAAACGGTTTCGGATATATCGATCTTTGTCGCACTATCGAGCCACCTTGTATATGTAGAACGTTTATAAAGTATTTGTAAAAACTTTGTACAGCAACTGTTTGACTAATTTGAACATAGAAAGTTTATTTGAACTAAAAAGCTTTCTAAATACCTTTTTTTTGAATTAGAAACCAATGTTTACATATCAGAATCATTTTCATGGAAATTTCACATCTGGTTGAAATTAAAAGTTTTTTTTCTGCCCTCAGAGTACTCAGTATTGTAATTTTATATGCTTCTTCAAAAAAAAATTAAATATTTTTTATCACTATAAATAAATAAACCCCTACATTTAAAATATCCGTTTTAATCAAATAATTTAAATGTACATGTAAGGTTAAAATTGGTATATTTTAAAATTTTAAAGCAAAAAATATAGTCTCCATCTTTATTTATTTGTAAGTATTAAAAAAATATACATTTTATTTAAGATTGCTTAGTTTAAATTATTACTACCAAAAAAAGCAAGACCAGCAAGACTCTTGCAGCAAGACCAAGACCAAGACCAAGATCGGGTGGTGCAAGACAAAGACCAAGACCAAGACCAAGACTTTTCAAGACAGATTGCAAAACCAAGACCAAGACCAAGACTAGCCCGGTCTTGGTCTTGCTTTGCTCATCACTATTAACAGGTGGGAAAGGGCTGAAAAATGGTGCTTCAAGGCCCGAAAAATGGGTTTCCCGCTAAATCTGCCAAAATATGCGAATTGGAGAATTTTTGTTAAGACAAAAAATAAAGATTGCTTTGTAGTCTACAAAAATGGTCCTAATATTTTTTAAAATCGATAGTTTTTGAGACAACGGGACCCAAAAGTCCCCTCATTTCAGCTGCCGCTCTACCGCTAGAACACCGCTATCTTTCATGAATTCACTTATAAGCGGGCGGACGAATTGTTCCATTACTCGGGCAATAATGTACATTTTTTAATCATTCAAAGTTTATCAGAATGGGAAAACCCGTATCTATCATTGCATATGAGTTTGGGTTCATTCTGATTATTCTAGAATATTAAAAAAAAAGCGGTCAAAGTTTTTTTTCACAATGTTTTGACAATATCCCATTAATTTATTGATATTTTTTGAAAAAAGGGTTTGTTATTAACATTTTTTATAATAAGACCTAAGTAAGTGTTCAATGATCCCCGAAAATTTCCTGCACCATCTTTCTTGCGTTTTAATAAAAATTGTTTTGCCCATTTTTGCATTTTTTAGCCGTTTAGCCACATCTATCCAGTGTGAATTGTTATGGATTTTTCGACGGCCGTTTTTGCGAAAAATATTAGTGTTGCGAAAAAAATGATAAGGACCATTTTTGTAGATTTTGAGGTGATCTTCATTTTTTGTTAAAATAAAGATTGTCTAGTTTGCATATTTTGGCAGATATTCGCGGGAAACTCATTTTTGGGACTTTAAGGGGTCATTTTCAGCGGGTTCCCATTCGGAATCGTGATAAACTTTTTCTCGCTCGAAAGCATCCGCGAAGACTAAAATTGCGCGACAAATGAAAACTGTATAGAAATATTTACAGCTGGGTACTTTCAGGTCTTTAGTTACTGAACTACACCTATTTTTGGCTATAAAAAAATCGAAAAATAGAGATATTGAAAGTTTTTTTTTCATATTTTTTCTCGTTTACGCGCATTTAAGAATCTTTTTAAATAAAATTTAAAAAAAATGTCAATGTTCATTTGTATTTTAAAGAATAAAAAAATTGGTAATTTTCAAGTTTTTCGTCAATATTGCTAAACTTAAATGGATGCATTTTATCCATTAAAGTTTAGCAATTTCTGTTAATTTGTCCTATATTTTACAAGTGAAGACAAATAATTTCAAAAAATAAAAATGTTTTTAAGTTTTAGGATTAAAAAATAATTTTTTTAATATTTTATTTCTAATAAACTTTAATAATAAAAATATTTGACGACACAAAATATATTAAATTTTTAAAGGTTGCGAATTTTAAATAAATTATAAAAAATCGAAAAATAAATATTTAAAAAAAAATAATTGTTCTATTTTTAATAAACATTAATAAAAAATAAAATTTTGTTAGAAAAAAAAATAATTATTTTGAGCAAAAACAAAAAAAGCCTTTTAAATTAAATTGACTTAGGAAAAATCCAACTGACAATCCATTCTAAAAAAAAACTTGTTGATAGCGCAATTTTTAAATTTTTTTATAGCCAAAAATAAAGGTTGTAAGTAATATTTTATTTTTAATAAACTTTAATAATAAAAATATTTGACGACACAAAATATATTAAATTTTTAAAGGTTGCGAATTTTAAATAAATTATAAAAATCGAAAAATAAATATTTAAAAAAATATTTGTTCTATTTTTAATAAACATTAATAAAAAATATAATTTTGTTAGAAAAAAAAATTAATAATTATTTTGAGCAAAAACAAAAAAAAGCCTTTTAAATTAAATTGACTTAGGAAAAATCCAACTGACAATCCATTCTGAAAAAAAAACTGTTGATAGCGCAATTTTTAAATTTTTTATAGCCAAAAATAAAGGTTGTTAATTTATATTAAACAATACAAAATTAATAATATATATATATATATATATATATATATATATATATATATATATATATATATATATATATATATATATATATATATATATATATATATATATATATATATATATATATATATATATATATATATATATATATATATATATATATATATATATATATATATATATATATATATATTATATATATATATATATATATATATAATATATATAAATATATATATATATCAAAATATTAATAATTATATTATATATTATTTATTTATTATATATATTATTAATATATAAATATAATAATATTTATATATTATAATATATAAATTATATATATATATTTTTTTTTTTTTTTTTTAGAATCGTCAAAAATAACTAATTTAAAACTTTATGAAATTCAGTTTAAATTGACGACCCACTACCGAACATATAAGAAACATATAATATGATAGTAATAATTTGTATATTTTTGGTTTCGTTGCATTTATTTTTTCTCTATTTTGGAATTAATTTATGTTTTTTAAAATTTATTATTCAGGAAAATTGCTTCGAATATGTTATTATATGTTTTTTCGTGATACTTTTAATATTTATGTTTTGGTCATAAAGTAATCTGAAAAGTACAAAAAAATTAAAAATTTTTAATTAATAATATAAATTTTTTATACCTTTAAAATAATAAAAAATAACAAATAAATTTGTTTATATTATAATTTTTATATTTTAATAATAATTTTATTTACAAATTAATATATAAAATAAAAATATAAAATAAATATATATATATATATATATATATATATATATATATATATATATATATATATATATAAATATATATATATATATATATATATATATATATATATATATATATATATATATATATATATATATATATATATATATATATATATATATATATATATATATATATATATATTATTTATATTATTTATTTATTATTATAAATTTTAAAATTTTAAAAAAAGCGTAATTTTATCAAACTTTACATAGTAAATTCAGTTTGCAAATTGACGAGTCGCCACTGGAACCGAACATATAAGAAGCTCTATAATGGAGTATGACATGACCAGCTGACATGAATTTGTAGTATTTTTGGTTTCGATTGCATTTGTTTTTGTTGCTCTGATATTGGTTCAGATTTGAATTGATGTTTTGTTTAATTTATTGAGGCTTCACCGGAAAATTGCTTCGAATCATGTTATTCATATGTTGTTTTCGTGATACTTTTTAATACCTTTATGTTTTGGTGCATGCAAAGTACATCTGGAAAAGTACAGTATATTAAGATGTTTTGTGTAATTTGGTGGATATGATTACCTTTATCTTTAGTAGGACACTGCGCTCATTGTGCATACCAAATGACTTTGTAATCACGTATTCAGAAAGTTTTATTTCAAAACTTAATGGCCATAGATAACCTTATTAACTTTTTACCACCTACCTAATAGTCCTTGTAATGGTTGAAAAAATTTTGTGCGCATGCCCCAACTTTTGCCGTGTTTTTCGGGCTCTTTGTTTACAAATTTATGAATAATGCATATGGTTATAATAAAAATTAGCAATAAAACAAATATTAATAATTAAGTTTTTATAAACAGTTTAATTAAAATTATTGTGTTTACATAATAAAATTATAATACAAATATTTAAATTAAAACATATAATGTTATCTATAAGGAAAGGCGCTAAAAAACGTTGTTGTTATGGAGTATGCCTCAGTGATACGCCTAAGAAATCCTTTCAGGAGAATTATTATTATTTAATTAGTTTTCCAAAGCCTTGTTCTGAATATCGCCAAAAACTAATTGAAATAAGTAAGAAAAAGCACTTAAAAATGTGTCCACAATGTGCTAAATGTGATTTGTGGGTGAAGCGGTGTGGTCGATTTTAAGGAATTGATCATGTTAATAAAGATACTTATATTTGTTCACTTTATTTTAAAGAAGAATGTGTTTCAACAACCAAATATCCAGACCCCATCAGTTGTGTAAAAAAACTAGTGATTAGGTAATATATTTAATTAATTATAAATATGTATAATAGCTCGCACCATAACCTCAAATAATAAATTTTGTCGTAAGTAAAAGTCACTAGAACCTCGCTACAAACATAGAAATATTTTTTTTATAATTAATTTTACTTATTACCATGACAAGTAAAATACAGTTCTACTTGACATCGAAATTATTATTTTCCTAAACTCTTAACTAATTCGGCTTTTTTCCTCCTTGAGGACGATCATGGCACTTTAACCATCGTCGTAACTCAACACAATTGTAGGCTTCTACGGTAGGGTGCACTAATGAAGCTTCATCAATTAATTTTTCATTTAATTGCACTAATGTCAGAGGTGATAATGCTTATTGCCCAGCCATGTTTATAAAAAGTGTCCGAAACTTTCATATGGCCGCCTTTTTTACATGGTGGACGCGCTTGCACTAAGAATACCCTTTAAAGGCCTGTACTTTTTATAGGAAGAATCCAAAATTATTTTTAGGAGATACAAAAATAAAAAAAAAAAATGAAAATACGAAATTGTTAAATATTATATTTCGGGTGATCCAGGAGGGTGGCTCACCCCCTTTTTGCATTTTTTAGGATAGATAATAGAACTTGGTGGTATTATATATTAACAAATTTAACGTTTACGTTACGTGACTTTTGGTGACATCCCGTTTTACCAGAAGCCGTCCTAACTTTTAATTTTTAAATAAAACACCCCATAGATTTTTACATTTTTGGATTCCCACAATGGTACCCCATATGTCAAATTTTGAAAGCCTTAAATAAAATATTTTTTTGTTAATTTGGCTGTCCCTTTAGCGCTCTACTCTTTTATTTTGTCTAAACAAGTTTTTTTTCTGTGTGGAGGTGCATTTACTATTGTAATTTTTAATAGACAAGACCGTAAAAATGTCACCAATAACTTAAATCATATTGATGTCGGTACTTACAAGGTAAGACCGCATCTTGGCTGCAAAATTGATAAATCAATGGACAGATAGTTTTATACATACGGTAAGCTACCGTAGATGTCATCTTCTCCATAGGAGACAAATAGTTATTTATGATATAAGTGTTAAGAGTACAATTTTAAGGCACGAATGTGAAAGTTTGCAGAATAAGCGAAGCGAGTTCTGCAACTCACATGAGTCCCTTAAAAAGTACTACTAACACAAATATCATACAATTTATTTCTACAAACGCAATTATGCAGTTAAAAATTAAATTATTTAAAAATTGGAAGATATAGTTTTACATAGCATCGTATGTATAGTCTGTCTCAAAGTATACCGTGTTAGCTCTTGTCTTCATTTATGGATTATACCTGCCGACAGCAATAGAACTGCGGTTCGGTAGATATTAAAGAACAGAACATTAGGGACGGACTTTAATAATATAAATATTTAAAATTTATTGTTTATTTCGGTAAGTATAATCCTAAAATTACATTAAGAAATTAAATATATGCAAAGTTTTAATAAATTTATAACTGCATTATCTATACATAATTACATTTTTAATCTAAATATCTAAATCTAATTCTGTTTCAATATCAGAGTCATCATTGGGATTAATTACAATAGGATTTATGTTTTTTTGAATAGAAATGTAAGAGTCCTCAATTTTAATAATGTGCTGTAGTGAATTTTTCCAGCTCTCAACTGGTATGTTAGTAATTACATTTTTTATCAAATTTATAACACTGGGACTTAAAATAGGTGTAACATTTTCTGCTCTGATCTTTGATTTTACTTGGTTCCACAAATGCTCTATGGGTTTAAACATACAGTGATACGGAGGAAGCCGTAAGACAGTATGCCCAGTCTGTTCAGACAAATTATCACATACATATTGTTAATTGCATATGAATTTAGGACTTCCAAAAGATGCGTTTTTTTGTAACTGAATTTAAAATAAATGTAATTGGTGCCTGTCGTGGGGAGGAGCTTTATCAGTTGGCTCTTGACGACTTGGAAGATATGAGCACTTCATTGATAATTCACATACGAGTTACTAAAACCAAGGTACCATGAAATTTTACTATCGTTAAATAAATTATTTGGATTATTATCAAAAGTATATGGCTCTTCGTCCAGCAAATGTAGTACATCGGAGACTTTTCCTAAAATACGCAGAGGGTAAATGAACCAGAAAATCCGTCAAAATTAACTCTTTTAAAAAAATTCTGCTGCTATAGCAAGATTTCTGCAGCTTCCAAATTCGATCCTCTATACGGGGTATTATTTTCGCCGTTCTTCAGCAAGTTTACTTGCCGATGCTGGAGCAAATTTGACGACAATTAAGAGGCATGGGAGGGGTGGAAATCCTTTACCATTGCTGAAAGATACATCGAAAATTCCTTGGAAAGAACTCTATTGCCAGAAAACTACTTACAGTGAAAACAAGAGCAGCAGATCGTGCCTCAACGTCGACTGAGAATGCGGTTTTTTCAATTTATATAAATGTTAGTAAATAAATAAACGTTGACGTTATTTTTCAAAATTTGACATTTCACTTTTAACACTAGTGCTTTAATATGTTACTTTAAGGCACTAGTGCTTTAAAGTAACTTTTTTAAGGCATCTAGATAGTGTCAAAAATTGAATTTTTAACACGTTTGTAGAAAAAACATTTTTAAAATAATTTTAAATTATTAAAAGTAGTAACGATAATTAAAAGTTAAACAAATGGCAAGTAGAAATAAACAAATCAGTCTTTGAAAATTAATATTTAACCTAAATTTAGAGATTTCTCTTCGCGTAAACGTAATTTGAAAGATTTAATTCGTTGCAAACCTGCTGTGAGAGAATCAAAACAAAATTAACATATTAATTGTTCTCTCTCCAGGTAACTTTTCGTGTAAAATATATCCTGGGGGATTTTTATCCGCCGTTTTCCCTATTCGCCGGGTAAAAGTTAATCGTTTTAACACGCACCTTTTAGATATGTAACTATTATGCCCCCGGGATGAGTGTTCTAGATATGATTAGTATTTATTACTGCTACTCATGCAGACAACACGTTTTTGTTTTTATTGTTATGCGGTTGATGACATAGGGATTTAATAAATTTAAAATAGTAATCCTGTTTTAACACGCCTGTATTATGTAAGTTAGAAAAAATATACTTATTTTAGAAGTGTATGCGAACTGATGTTAAGGTCTTCTTGTATACCGTATAGATGGTTCATTTAAATGGGGCGCTCTGAATCAGTTCGGAGATATCAATGCTTCCGTAAATGCGAATAAAATTAAGTCGGTAACCCCTGCCCCAGCGAAAGGAGGTACGACGTTGCCAGTGTCTGTCGCTTGTACCTAATCCGGAATACGAAGTAGCAAAAGCGGGCGGCTAAACGGGTTGTGTATTTTCTAGTCGCGTTTCATCACGCCAATAGTAAAGGCCTGCCGGCAACACTGTTTAACTTTCGTTCAAGGATTGAAATGCATAGCGCGAAAATCTCTCGATGGACATCGGCTCGCGTTAGCCAAAGTCCATTAGGGGTATCAAAAATATAGCATTGAATGGTTTATCTTATCCGTAGTAGTATTATCTTTGATACCGGGTGATGCATCGTTTGGCGGGATTTAGAAAATCCCATGTAATTTTTAATGGGTCAATTATTGGCTTCCCTAATTATTTTGGAAAAAAAATCTATTAAAGTTTATTAAAGAGCGTGCAAATCTTCGTCCATAGTAAAAACTTTAGATTTTTTGGTTACACCGTTTGCGAATTAGATGTTAATACATATATTTCTGTAAAATTTTACTTTATCACCTTATATTTATAAACAACAATTTAAATACCAGTTAGTTGTGAATTGATGTTGTCAATTTGAAATTTAGTGGTTAATTATTATCACAAATCGTCCAGCGTAAATGTTAACCATGAGTTACGCTACTGAAGAAATAGTATCAATGATTAAATGGTACTATTAAGGAAATAGTTACCAAAAGGTATAAGACATGTTCGCTGCTCAGTATCCGAATAGACCGATATTCAGAAAATCAACAGTCGACAGGAGTATCTAAAAATTTAAGACCAAAAGTACAGTAATAGATAACTGCAGGTGTAAAGCAAGAAAATATAAAAGAGAGGAAAATGTAAGAAATGATGAAGCCTTGGAAGTTTTATAGCACGTGGAAGAAATAAAGGGAAGGTAAGCACAAGGAAACTCAGGATCTCATAGGAAAAGATCACTCAACAGCGCTCGCCAAATGACTCTTTTCTGGGGCCATTTAAATGCAAGATATACAGGTAAAAAATAACGCTAATCTAGACGAGTTAAAAAATGCTATTTGTGCAGAATCTAATACAATTTTAATTTACCAGTTAGCCAATGTAAAAAGACAATTTTATGAACGGCTGAGTTATTGTCTGCAGCAATGGAGAAATACTTTAAAAAAATTCTTAGATTTTTAATTTATTTTTGACATATTTTTTTAATAATATAATAATCTATTGAAGTATGTAAATATTGTTAATGCTATAGCTCTTGAGATTTGTTACTTTAGTTAGTTAAACTTAACTAATTTCCTGCATAAAACAACTTTATTCATTTGCTGTAGATTTTGTGATTATGATAAAGCACTTAATTTAAATACAAGTTACTTAACAAGTACTGGTCTGGGATTCTGTAAAAATATAATGAAAGAGAATGTCAAAATAGGAATCAATGTCCTAGTGCCCTTTAGGTAACTCATGAGTTTGTCACTGTCTTGACAGAGATAGAAAAGGAATGTCAAAAATTTACTTACGAATCTGGCCTCTGTATTTTTATTGTTGTTATAAATATGAGGTGATAATAAAGTAAGACTTTTTAAAAATATACCTATAAGCATCTAACGGTGTAACTGAAAAATCTTAAGTTTTTATAATGGACGTGGATTTGCATGCTTTTAATAAACTAAGATAGATTTTTTCAAAATAATTAAGAAAGCAAATAATTGAAACATTAAAATTACATGGGATTTGCTATTTCCCGCCCGATGGTGCACGACCCGGTTTAATCAACCTACCCACTACAAAATGACGTTTTTGTGGTATGTTGATCGACTTTAAAAAAAATTATTAAAAAAAAGTTTACTCCTGACGTAGCAAACACAATTAAGGTTGCAAAAATTGCCCAGTTTTCGAAGTATTTTAAAGTACATTTTTACGATTTATCTCTTTAAGTTTTACCGTAGCAAAATAGGTATCTTTATATGAGGATAGTTTAATTACTGTGTATAATCAAACTATTCTATATTTTTAAGCGTTTTAATTGTAAGTGCTCAATTTAAAATGACTTATATAAACACATTTAAAGCTCGGGCTAAATTTAGTATTACAAACTTGTTATAGTTATGTTTCTCTTTACTTAAATACTTACAGTATAAATTAAATTTGTCGCAACTAGTTAAAACGAAAATTGAACGTGTTTAGATATGTCGTTTGTAAGAAAAAGTTTCCAAGAAATATCTATTGTTTTAAAGAAAAATAAATATTAAAGAAGCCTTTTTCAAGGTTATTTTTAAACATTATTATATTCAATGCAACTCAAAAAAAATAATTATGTTAATTTTACATTCCAAAAGTGAGGCCTATCTAAACAATTTACAAAAACCGCTTATAAATGATATCCAAGAGTAATTTTCTACGCTATACAAACGCTAAGAAAAACGCAAAAGTTTACGTTTGAACGTCGATTAACTTCTTGTTAAGTAGCTAAAAACTCGGAAAATATCCGCAAACTTATACTGATTTTGAAACTCGCCCAACAGTTTAACGCGTTTACATAATTTGGCTCACCATAGACGCGCGTCTAAGCTGCCTAGTTAGTGTGTCGATGAAATTTTATTTTGAATGCTTATTGCGCCTCGACGTAATTTTAAACGCGTTGTGTGTCCTAGCCTAAATATTGCTAACAGGACAAAACCCTATATTTTTCCATTACCTTTTCCATCCGCTTATCAAAATCAGGTCTATTGTAGTGCACCCATTGTCTATTTCCTTTAAGTTGTTCTAATAAAGCTAAAAATACAATATGGGGCAGGTAAAACTATACAAATCACCACACACAGGGCAAAAGGACAAATAATTACACCAAGGACGCCAAAGGAGTGGTTAATTAGATAAGAAAAGCGTATGGAGTTTATTTTCAAAGTAGTAAGCTTTTCTAATTTTAAAGCGCTGTTGTTTCGTTCTAATTGCAGAAAACAAAGATTTTGATTAATTGTTTTAGAAGGGGAGTATTATTAGAATCAGAAAAATAAAATAACATTTTTTTCAACAATGATTGAGATGTGTAAAGGTTAGGGATAGAACAGTGATTTCAGAAATTGTTTTGTAAGATGGTTATCTGCAAATCTTAAACCATCAAAAATAACAAAAAAGAAAAATTTTGACTTTCTAATTTGCCAGCCGCACATATTTACAAATATCAGGCAACTCTACTGCTTTTAGGCCCCTAAAAGTATTGGATTAACCACTTTCATTTCGTCTCAGACTTCTTTTGGACACAACTGCGTTTCGGCAAAATGCTGATATTTCTGGCGTGATGGTTAGTCGAAATAGTTACCAAAAGGTATAAGACATGTTCGCTGCTCAGTATCCGAATAGACCGATATTCAGAAAATCAAGAGTCGACAGGAGTATCTAAAAATTTAAGACCAAAAGTACAGTAATAAATAACTGCAGGTGTAAAGCAAGGAAATATAAAAGAAAAGAAAATGTAAGAAATGATGAAGACTTGGAAGTTTTATAGCACGTGGAAGAATATAAAGGGAAGGTAAGCACAAGGAAACTCCAGGATCTCATAGGAAAAGATCACTCAACAGCGCTCGCCAAATGACCTCTTTCTCTGGGGCCATTTAAAATGCAAGATATACAGGGTAAAAAATAACGCTAATCTAGACGAGTTAAAAAATGCTATTTGTGCAGAATCTAATACAATTTTAATTTACCAGTTAGCCAATGTAAAAAAGACAATTTTATGAACGGCTGAGTTATTGTCTAGCAGCCAATGGAGAAATACTTTAAAAAAATTCTTAGATTTTTAATTTATTTTTGACATATTATTTTTTAATAATATTAATAATCTATTGAAGTATGTAAATATTGTTAATGCTATAGCTCTTGAGATTTGTTACTTTAGTTAGTTAAACTTAACTTAATTTGCCTGCATAAATACAACTTTATTCATTTTGCTGTACGATTTTGTGATTATGATAAAGCACTTAATTTAAAATGACAACGTTACTTAACAAGTAACTGGTCTGGGATTCTGTAAAAATATAATGAAAGAGAATGTCAAAATAGGAATCACATGTCCTAGTTGCCCTTTAAGGTAACTCATGAGTTTGTCACTGTCTTGACAGAGATAGAGAAAAGGAATGTCAAAAAATTTACTTACGGAATCTGGCCTCTGGTATTTTTATTGTTGTTTATAAATATGAGGTGATAATAAAGTAAGACTTTTTAAAAATATACCTATAAGCATCTAACGGTGTAACTGAAAAATCTTAAGTTTTTATAATGGACGTGGATTTGCATGCTTTTTAATAAACTAAGATAGATTTTTTTCAAAAAATAATTAAGAAAGCAAATAATTGACACCATTAAAATTACATGGGATTTGCTATTTCCCGCCCGATGGTGCACGACCCGGATTAATCAACCCTACCCACTACAAAATGACGTTTTTTGTGGTATGTTGATCGACTTTAAAAAAAGAAAAAATTATTTTAAAAAAATAAGTTTACCTCCCTGACGTAAGCAAACACAATTAAAGAGTTGCAAAAATTGCCCAGTTTTCGGAAGTATTTTAAAGTACATTTTTTTACGATTTATCTCTTTTTTTAAGTTTTACCGTAGCAAAATAGGTATCTTTAATATGGAGGATTAAGTTTTTAATTACTGTGTATAAATCAAAACTATTCTATATTTTTTAAGCGTTTTAATTGTAAGTGACTCAATTTAAAATGACTTATATAAACACATTTAAAGCTCTGTCTAAATTTAGTATTACAAACTTGTTATAGTTATGTTTCCTCTTTTACTTAAAATATAACTTTACAGTATAGAATTAAATTTGTCGCAACTAGTTAAAACGAAAATTGAACGTGTTTAAGATATGTCGTTTGTAAGAAAAAGTTTCCCAAGATAAATAATCCTATTGTTTTAAAGAAAAAATAAATATTAAAAAGAAGCCTTTTTTCAAAGGTTATTTTTAAACATTATTATATTCAATGGCAACTCAAAAAAAAATTAATTATGTTAATTTTACATTCCAAAAAGTGAGGCCACCTATCTAAACAATTTACAAAAAACCGCTTATAAATGATATCCATAGAGTAATTTTCTACGCTATACAAACGCCTAAAAAAAAACGCAAAAAGTTTACGTTTGAACGTCGATTAACTTCTTGTTAAGTAGCTAAAAACTACGGAAAATATCACGCAAACTTTAATACTGATATTTGAAAACTCGCCACAACAGGTCTTAACGCGCGTTGTACCATAATATTTGGCGTCACCGAAATAGACGCGCGTCTAACGCGTGCCTAACGCGCATTCAATGTGTGTCCGATGAAATTTTTATTTTGGAATGTCTTATTGCGCCTCACGACGTAATTTTAAACACGCGTTGTGTGTCCTAGCCTAAATATTGCTAACAGGACAAAACCCTATATTTTTCCATTACCTTTTCCATCCGCTATATCAAAATCAGGTCTATTGTAGTGCACCCCATTGTCTATTTCCCCTTTAAGTTGTTCTAATAAAGCTAAAAATACAATGATGGGGCAGGTAAAAACTATACAAATCACCACACACAGGGCAAAAAGGACGAAAATTAATTACACCACAGGACGCCAAAGGAGTGGTTAATTAGATAAGAAAAGGCGTATGGAGTTTTCTATTTTCAAAGTAGTAAAAGGACTTTTCTAATTTTAAAGCGCGTGTTGTTTCGTTCTGATTGCAGAAAACAAAGATTTTGATTAATTGTTTTTGTAGAAGGGGAGTATTATTAGAAATCAGGGCAAAAAAAATAAAATAACATTTTTTTCAACAACATGATTGAGATGTAGTAAAGGTTAGGGCATAGAACAGTGATTTCAGAAATTGTTTTGTAAGATGGTTATCTGCTTAAATCTTCAAACCGATCACAAGAAATAACAAAAAAAAAACAGAAAAATTTTGACTTTCTAATTTGCCAAGCTCGTCACAAATATATTACAAACATATGCCAGGCAGGCACGTCTACTTGCTTCTTAGGCCCCTAAAAGTAATGCTTGGATTAACTCACTTTCATCTTCGTCTCAGACTTGACTGTGTCTGGACAGCACACCTGCGTTTGCGGCGAAAATGCTGATATTTCTGGCGCTGATGGGTTAAGCTGCAAAACAGCGCAGGACGTTCTTCTAGACACAGTCAGATAAATGACATTATCAAGAGAGCTCTGGTTTCAGATAAAAATTCTCCTGTGTTAGAGACTCTTGATGTTTGCAGAAGCGATGGAAAACCTATAGATGAAATGACTTTAATTCCCTGGAAATATGAAAAACAATTACTTTGAGACACTACTTGCAGCCATACACATGCAATAATTCTATCTGGATAAAACTTCTAATTTAGCAGGTGCGGCTGCTCGTCTTGCGAAAAAAGAAAAAACACTCAAAATATAAAGAGCTTAAAGACCGCTTTGTCTTCATTTCTTTTGCTGTGGAAAGTTTTGGTCCTTAGGGTGATGACCGTGAGGAGGCTAAAGGATTTATAAAAAAATTAAGCAAAAAATCTTTTCCAAGTTTCATTCTCCAAAGAATTGGTTTAGCTGTGCAACGGGGTAATGCAGCATCGGTACTAGGTACAGGGTTTTCCCGTATAATTGCGCACCCCTTTAAAATCTTTATTTTTATAGATAGAAAAAAATAGTTTATATGAAAGTTTCAGGATTTTTCATGAAGATTTTCATGGTGTTAGATAGAAAAACACATGATGATCGGAAAATTAACAAATCACTATCAACTTCGTTATTTTAAATGGAACACCCTGTATATGATTGAAAATTCAAATTCTGCTAATCTTCCTCTTTTCAAATATATATAACTTATCTATGTTCGGATAAACGAGTTGCAAGTTATTTGAATTTAAATCTGTTCTTATAAGCCATAGTTAGCCATGGATAAAACCCAAAGTTTGGCAAAGTTAAGACGCGTTAGCCATGGTTCGTCTTGGAAACCAAACAAAAATATAAATATTTGATAGAAGTCAATTTTGGGTTGTATCCATGGCTAACTATGGCTTATAAGAACAGATTTTAAATTCAAATAACTTGCAACTCGTTTATCCGAACATAGATAGTTATTATATTTGAAAAGGGAAGATTAGCAAATTTGAATTTTCAATCATATACAGGTGTTTCATTTAAAATAACGAAGTGGAGAGTGATTTGCTAATTTTCCGATCATCATTTGTTTTTCTATCTTACACATGAAAATCTTCATGAAAAATCCTGCAACTTTCATATAAACTATTTTTTTCTATCTATAAAAATAAAGATTTTAAAGGGGTGCGCAATTATACGGGAAAACCCTGTACAATCCAGGAAGACTTAGGACTCGATGAAGTTTTTAATTTTTAAATATAAATTTAGTAATTTAGTTAATTTTAGAATATTGTAATTTGGTATTTAAAAAATAGAGTTTTAGTGTGTAGAAAAAAGAACAAAGGTAATTTTTGGGAAATTTTGTAAAAAAATGTATCTCATTGGTTTAAAAGTCATTAAGCATGGTAACAAACGCAGTTTACCAGTGGGCAGACTTTTGCTTTATTTGATTTTACTTATATCGTATCCGGACGGGAATTACCACATTTCAATCCAACCCAATGATGGAACTAGTCTTTTACTGGTGTGCACCAATAATTAGAACTGACCTAATTCTTTATTGTAGAATGTGGATGCAATAAGATTTACTTTGTCTAAGTTTTTGAGGGATTTCAAACATGTTTTAACATTTTTTAACTTCTATTTTTAATAAATAAACGAACCCCCAGTCTACATGATCTTTCTGTCTTTTGTCAGTAAAATAATTGAAGCTGTAATAGATATTTACCCTATAAGTCCGGAAAATTATCTTTTACAGTATAAGTGAGATGTTTTCGGACGAGTCTAAAATTTTAAAACGAATACAGTAAAGGTTTTTTGGACGAATAATGTACAAAATTTATGTCATACTGTACTGTCCAAATTTATTTTTTGAAATAATAATGTATTTTTTACCCGCTTCGTTTATCTAAAAAATAATAAATTGTCTGCTTTGAAAACGGATTTTTAGATTTTTGTTTAATGGTGGAAACATTGTTAGTACTGACATAAAATTTAAATTAAACAAAAAGATTGCGTTAATATATCCAGGAAACGCAACTGTCCTGTTTTTATTTATGTCAAGGTGAAAAGTAAAGTCAGTTGAAAATTAGTGGTATTTTACAATCGTTTTTGGTAAAATTGACGAAAGGGAGGAAGATGGTGGAATTTTGATGAAATTTTGCAGAAATCTGATAAGGCTACAGGGCAGCTAGTATCAAAAAAATCGGCAAAACGGTATGAAAAATAATTTTTGTCCTATTCAAATCAACAAAACCTAAAAAAAGTTTTACCGGACTAGTCAGCTAATTTTTTTTACCGGACTCAATACTGTAAAAGTTCATTTTCCGGACTTAAACCAAGTATCATAAAGTGCCTTTTACAGTACAGTATAAAATAAAATATTTAAAAATTTTTTTAATAGTAAAGTTAATATAAAAAGATTTAAAAGGACTCATTTGTCATTAAAACTCCATACTCTATTTAAACGGCAGCTGCAACGTCGAGAAATATATTAAGATATCCAATCTCGGATAAGTAACAAATGGTCCGAGAGATTTTTCTGAAAAGGAAGTATCTGTTCAAGGCGGCACTTAAAACGCAATGAAAAGAAATAAGGGGTAATGAGAGAAGACTAGCTGTTGTATCTTCTCTCTGGCGAAATAATTGCTTTGTTAGACACGCGATGCCCTCATCATTACGGTAGGTATCGGCTTATATTTTTTTTATTATAAAGATAAATAGAAAAATAACTCCGAAAATTTTACGACACAGTATTAATTATCTTTAATTAAAAGTATCAAATGGAAATGGAACTTTTAATGAAAATTAGAAAGAGTGCGTATTAATACAGTTTACAGCAAATATAACAGCAAATTACCCACACCATATTTTTAAAAAAGGTACAGTAACGGCCATTAAATCTTGGGTAATTCTTTTTTTTTCTGTAATGAAATTTTCGTCTCGCGAAATATTCGTCGACTCAAGTTCTTCGGTGTATACGAAGAGCAATAAGGAATGCATACACTGACGCGAATAATTCGGTGCGACGGCGAAATTTTCGCCTCGCAAAATATTCGTCGACTCAAGTTCTTCAGTGTATACGAGGATCAACATACTGGCGCGAAAATTTCGCTTGGCGATAACGAAACTTCAGCGATTTTATTTCTTTCGCGACCAGCCGCGTTTTCTGTCGTTTTCGTTGCGAATTTAAGATGGCTTTTACTGAAATATTTAGAGTTTGTGAAGAAATATCCGATTTTATACGATTTAGGCCATGTAGATTATAAAAATATAAGAAAGAAAGATAAGTTATGGGATGAAATTGGGCAAGAGATACATATATACATATATTTTTTATATATATATAATATATATATATATATATATATATATATATATATATATATATATATATATATATATATATATATATATATATATATATATATATATATATATATATATATATATATATATATATATATATATATATATATATATATATATATAAATACATAAATTGTTTTAAAAGTAGGAGGCCTGGGCTTCCTGGGCCCTTATGGCCGGTTGCACCAAAAGTATCTTAAGTAGACCTTTATTAAGAAGCCCTTAAAATTAAGGGTAACTTAAATTGTTTTTGCTTTCACCATTAGATTTTTATTGCAACTTAACTAAGACTACTTAGAAAGATGGCAACGTTGCATCGTTCTTCTTTTTTATTGTTGGCCTTTATAACGCGAATAATCAGAATTAACTGATATTAGATCTTTCCTTTTCTAGCTTGTGTGTCATTTAAATGATAGAAGTAATCCGACTTGAATCTTTGTAAATAATTAAAACTTTAATTTTTTTTTCATTTTATAGACATTATAATTTGTTATAATACAAAATCAGTAGTTAGTTTGTGATTTTTTGTTGTAAAATTAATAACAATATGGAAAAAAAAGATCAAGGGCGCCTTTCTTTACGGCCATGGAAAGGGAATAATTATTCTCAATATGAAATATAAACACAAATACATCAATTAAAAAAAAAACTTTTATTATTTTATATGAACAAATTAAATATTCCTAATTTACAAGTAAATACTTAAAATTTAAAAGCTAATACAAACTTGTCATGTTTAAACTAAAGCTCATCTTCTATTTGCTCAAGTAAGCTGAGCACTGTTGATTTCGTTAATTTGAACCTTTTGAAAAATGTAAGATTATCCATCTCGTGAAAACAGTTCTTTTTAAAAATAACAGAACAATGTCCAAAAGAATAAAAAAAGGTAAATAAATCTCAAAATTGCCATAAGTAATAAAAATTCACTGTTTCTGCATTTTTCTTGGAAATCTAATTTACATCGCATTTATAATATCACAATCCAAAACAACATTGTTTAAAAACTTCGGTTTTACATAATTTTTATCAAATTAATTATTTGAAACTGCAAACAAACGAAAAATAAATAAACAATAAACAAAATATTTGTCAAATGTCAACTTCAAATTACTTAAGGGATCATTAAGTACAGAAAATCCTACACTTAAAGTTAAGGGACCATTAAGGACCAATTTCAGCTGGTGCAAGAAACATTTGAAACTTAAGTGGCAGTTAATGCTTAAGAACTACTTAAGTGTCGCAAAAAGTGTTGGTGCAACCGGCCATTAAATATACTGATTTGTTGAACTTAAAAAAAAGAAAAATTCCATATACGTTTTTTATTGTACTCGTATATTTAAATTATTTCTACTTTTTCTTATGTATCGTAATCTCTAAATGCGATGATAGGTATAATACTGTGTAATATCATTGATTAGGTATTTGTAAAGTAATTAACAAATTTTTCTCGAGTAGCGAATGCAATATTTGTTGCACGTCTTGCGTCCCTTTGTATATTGTTAAATGCTTTTCCTATGTTGTCCTCAAAGCCTTGGTTGCAAATCAAAATCTTCTTGATCATTTCTTCGAGTTCGTAAAAAAATATGCAAAATGCATGCTGTTTGTACAACCAAAATTGTCGTTTCAACTTTGGTTTCAATTGGCCTTAAAAATAGTCGTCATTTTTGGGCCAAAATGCCAAAGGCATTTTTTTACCAATCTTCTAGCTTTGCATAAACGAGTATTAAAATTCTCTTTACGTCTGTCTGTTCTGGATTGCTTATATGGAAAAGGTCTGATTAAATAAGGCCTCAAAGCTAACGCCTCATCTCCAACCAAAACATGCGGACAAGGTTCGTTTTGTTCAGGAAGATTTTTGTCGTCTGGAACATTATTTAAATAAGCTTCAAATCTCTGCCCCATATTAGAGGTCAAATATGCCCCCATCACTATTTTTGGCATTCGCCTTTTTTCCTCTTTCCGAATTTATGTCATGAGTCCACAGCTTTTTTCTAAAAAAAAAACAATACACCAACCAAATTTTTCTTTCCGCACTTATTGGGAAAATAGCTATTAACAAAAAAATAATTAGAATGCCTTACCTTGCAACTTCCTCATCTTCTAAAGCAGGCAATAATAGTATTGCTTCTTCTTCAGACCTTGAAGAATCCATCCTTCCATATATCAAAAGAAAAAAATATCTTGTGAAATTTTTGCGCAAATATTTAAAGAGACACGAGTTTTGACTGCTTATGTCGCGAAATATTCGCGCAAATGTGATAGAAGAGGCGAATTTTGTTATCGCCTATGTCGCGAAATATTCGCTTCGTTATCGCGACGAATTAATTCGCGTCAGTGTGTGCATTCCTTTAAACTGGCGCGGAAATTTCGCTTGGCGATAACGAAACTCCAGCGATTTTATTTTTTTCGCGACCAGCCGCGTTTTTTGTCGTTTTCGTTGCGAATTTAAGATGGCTTTTACTGAAATATTAATAGAGTTTGTGAAGAAATATCCGATTTTATACGATTTAAGCCATGAAGATTATAAAATTCAGCCGCTAATTATTTAACACTTTTAAATCCTTATAAAACAAACTTGTAGATTTTTTTAAAATAAAAATATACAACTTACCTTAAAGTAATGGCTACTCTTTCTTCTGCTGAAATAAATTTTCGTAAATTGGTATATTGTTTTTTGACGTCTTCTTTTATTAGGTATAATATATCATCGAAACAATTAATGTCCATTCTAAAATATTTATAAAAACACTTTTCATTTAGTCGCAGTTGTGGCATTAGTGTATAAAATTCGCCTTTTTTTTCTCTTTCCAAATTTATGTCATGTGTCCACACCTTTAAAAAAAAAAAATACACCAACTTTAGCACAAAGAGTAATAGACGCTTTTTGTCATTTTTCAACCAAATTTTTCTTCCCGCACTTATTGGGAAAATAGCTATTAACAAAAAATGATTAGAATGCCTTACCTTTTAATTTTCTCATCTTCTAAAGCAGCCAATAATAGTATTGCTTCTTCTTTAGAGCTTGAAGAATCCATCCTTCCATATATCAAAAGAAAAAAATATATTGTAAAATTTTTGCGTAAATGTTAAGGAAACACGAATTTTGATTGCCTATGTGGCGAAATATCCGCGCAAATGTATATATAGATAGAAGATAAATAGAATGAAGCTACAAAAGGAAGAAAGGAGTGAAGTGAGAGTTAAGGAAATATGCATGCACACATGAAAGTTTTGGGCTTTTCAAAGTAGATGAAGTCTCTTTTGATGTGTTGCTGGAGCTCGAATTTAGGAATTCCGATTTTTAACAAAGGAATATCCTAAAGATTTAAATGGAAAATATTTTATGTTTTAGTTAAAGAAGAAAATATTTCCGATTAGACTTCCAAATCTCTATGTGTGTGGTAGATTTTGGAGTACGGTTGACCTTTACCCTCAGACTCTTCTTTCGAGCTCTTTCTGCTTGGCATGTTCTCGGCAATCCGAGCTTCGATGGCGGCCAATGACTCGCGCTGAATGGACGGAATAGGCTGCGCTCCTCCTCAGAGAACGAGTCAGAGGCGACGGACATGTCTCCTCGCGCCTAGGCCCCCACGATACCCTGAAATAAAAAAAGAATTAAATTCCTTTAAGAGAAGAGCTGAAAGTAGTCGCCCCAAAATATCGAATCCAGAAGACAATAATTTAGTTAATGTTTTGAGAAACCAATTATTTAAATCTG
Source organism: Listronotus oregonensis (assembly GCA_019359885.1). Lineage (NCBI taxonomy): Eukaryota > Metazoa > Arthropoda > Insecta > Coleoptera > Curculionidae > Listronotus > Listronotus oregonensis. The sequence goes on from JAHBCN010000689.1 coordinate 98,842, forward strand.
TAGTTACAGCAAAAACAGAAAGCAATTTCCCAGCATCAGTTAGAACGGCACGGCAAAGCATAAGGCAAATATATTAAATGTTATGGAAAATGTTTGGCACTTAATAGTTAAAAAATAAATAGGGAAAATGAGTTTAGGCCGAAAAATGTAAACGAACTTAAGGATAAAATTTAAGAGGCATGGAATGAGTTACGAGGAAAGCCCGGGCTTTGATCCATTTGATGCTCTCTCTGATGAAACTCTGTCTTAGAAAAAAACAGGGCCGCAATAAAATACTAAATATGTTTGGAAGGATATTTAAGTTTGTTTGAATTTATTTAATAGTTATTTAATTTATTAATTTGTTAATTTTTACAACATATAAATATTTTCTTCTACCTTTTGTTTTATTTATAGTAATTAAAAGTAAAACAAGGTAAAAAAGAGTGATTTACAAAAATTAGCAAAAAAGTAAAAATTTACAATTTTTTGCCCCAGATTTAATGGCCATCACTGTACATCGAACACAAAAAAAAATTGTTTAAAGGATTAGCTTTATTTGTTATATATATATATATATATATATATATATATATATATATATATATATATATATATATATATATATATATATATATATATATATATATATATATATATATATATATATATATATATATATATATATATATATATATATATATATAAAAATATAACTAGGACCGTTTTAATGTTGGAAAGCCGATTTTCGGGAAAATTATTATTAATAAGATGTTGTTTAAACGGGCTAAAGGTGATCGCCCTTGTGATGGATGCAAAAAATTGACTTTTTTGCAAAAATTGTTTTCGTTACATGTGTAGAATCTGCTGGTAAAGTGATTTTCCAAATTATCAAGTCGTTCTAAAGGTACAGCAGTTGTATGTAAGTATGTTGTAAAAAATGCAAGAAAAGAGACAGAAAAAGCAATACTCCATAGACCAGGCATCGCAGATTGATGGTAAGTTAAGATGTTCATAGTTTTGACCGTACCTGAAATTTTAAACGCGTTTTTCTCAAAACTGTGTTTTTTAAACTTTCATCCATCATAACTCAAGAAGGGTTTAACCGATTAATTTAAAATTTATAGGACAAACTCAGCACATGTAAACACACGAAAAGACCTAAAATCATCTTAAAATTCTAAGTATTTTAATTTTTTTCGTAACAGAAAAATTACAAAAAATATGACATTTGAAATTTTTATTTTAGCAGTCTGCCAACAATCCAATATTTAATATTTTTAACTGATTCTGGTTTATTTTATGCATTTGAACTTCTAGATTATTTTTTTTCTTTTAGTTAAGCTAATCAGTCGAAATATGGAGGATGTTTTTATAACAAGGAATCAAAAATTGCCTATACAGAGTAAATGTTCAAAAGTTGTTTCCTGATGTACTGCACAACAAAAATCCAGACACAAGTCACTTGACTCATAAAAATATATCCAGTGCCCTGTCAACTATTTAGTGCCCCTGAAATATAAAAAAAACCTAATTTATTTTCGGTAAAAATAAATGTACCAAGGGTAATAAGTAGATGTTCATGCCCTGAGGGCAACGTTTTTGCTTATTTGTAAGTAGTTGTTTTTTGGTCCAAATATTCAATGGTAAAGAAGACTCTCACCGGATCTTTTTAAAATTGCCAGCTTTATGTGAATTCGACCAAATAATGTTATGCAGATTTACCTAAAAACAGGGAGAAAGAAAAGTTTTATATGTTTTTCCTAGAAATTATTAAAAGAGCTGGCTCCTAAAAAGGCGTTACCTTAAACATTTTTTTTGTCTTTATGCTCGCGCAGGACAAAAAGTGCACTTTATGTCCGCGGCCGTAAAGTGCACTTTATACCCGCACGGGTATAAAGTGCACTCTAATGTAGTTGGAAACTCAGCAATAATAAGCTGGTATGACAAAAAATATATCAAATAATATAAATATTAACATTTTTTCGTGCGGTGCTCGACCCACTTTTAATATGCGTGCAAGTAAACAAAAATTACAATTGCCACAAAGTCAAACAAACCGACAGCGAACATTAAAACATAATTCATTTGACAAATTACAGAGACGCGGTCGTCTATAAATATTAAGCAGCTGCTTGAAAAACATGTCACATTTGGTACGTAGTAATTATGTTAAGAAACGTCACTAAGAAACAAATCAATTAGTCTATAATTATTTCTTTCCACGTAAAAACCGGTGGCACGAAAGCATGCGATGGATCGTCGCCAAGAATGTCAAATACCTATTTTAAATTTGTGGTTATAATTTATTATCTAGTCATATGAACTGGCTATTCATTAAAAAAAATCAGAACCCTATATGTTACCCTAAAAAACTGAAATACAGGGACGTATCAGGACATATGAATATACACAATAAAACTCTTTGAGACAAGAGCGTCGCTAGAATTTTCATTTTTTTTAAATCTAAAAAGTAAGATCATGGAACCTCACCAAATATATACCAAATGCTTTTGGCCCCAAGGGGAACACTTTGGTAAAAAAAAATCGTTTTGGAATTTCCGAAAAAAATTGATTTTTTTTAACCTTCCTCCACAAAATATCCAAGGTTTAAAAGCGAATTTTCAATTTGTATTTTCCATTTAAACTTTAAATAAGTTTTTCTTTAAATCCCAAGTTTCGTAAAATTATACAGACAGGGGCACCCTACTAGGTATATAGCAATGGACCGGACGAATTTGATATCGTCCGCTATTTGTGTATGCATTCTTTTTTGTTCAGTAAGAAACAACAAAGTAACACAATTTTCAGTTTGTTGGGAATTATAAATGTATAAAAAATATTTTGCCTGGCGAATTTAAGGTAAGAACACGTTTGTTTTTAAAAAATCCTTAACATTTAAAACCTAAAATGGATATTTATCAAATTGAGGAAAAAATTAAAATTGTTCAGTGGTGTTATGAGGGTAATTCTTTACAGCGCGTAAAAAATATATTTGCTGAGAATTATCCTAATAGGCCACACCCTGCAATTACTACTATTTCAAGAATTATAAATAATTTTCAAAAATACGGGTGCGTTTCTCCCAGAAACCATAAAATACAAAACGTCCAAGAAGTTAATGAGGAACGGGAATCGAAAGAAATTAATTTGTTGGCATTAATTAATGAAAATCCAACTTTGTCAACACGTGCGCTGGCGGATAAAGTTGATTTAAGTACAAGAACGATGAGGAGAATATTAAAAAAATAAGTATCGTTCATACAAAGTTCAAAAAACCCAAGAAATTTATCCTGAGGACAATATCAGGAGAATGGAGTTTTGATGAATAAGGCAAATGAAAATGAAGATTTTATTCGAAACATTGTCTTTACTGATGAGTCCACATTTAAACTCCATGGTAGGCATAATCCCACTCACAACCGTTATTGGTCTCAGGAAAAATTATATAGGTATTTTGAACTTAGAACTCAGCGTCCTTAAAAGGTAAATGTCTGGAGCGGTATCTTAACTGGTCAAAAATATTTGGATCTTTTGCAACAGCAAATAGTTCCAGAAATTAGACGATTGGCAGGTCCTTGATTTAATGAAGTGTGGTTTTAATAAGATGGCTGTTCAGCACATAATACACGTTTGCTTTTGGATTATTTAAATAATACTTTTCCAAACCGTCTTATTGCTGGATTGAGAGCTACGATACCGTGGCCCGCTCGCTCCCCTGATCTGGCTCCTAACGATTATTTTCTTTGGGGTTATGCAAAATCCAAAATTAATGGTTTTTAGGATGATCGCGCTATGAATCTTGATGAATTGCGAGTAAAAATTCGCAATGTTTTTCAAACAATTACACCTGTGATGTTAAACAATGTTCGAAGAAGTTTCTATGATCGCTTAGAACATTGTTTAGCGGAAGGCGGTGGATTGTTTGAATACTTGCTTCATTAATTAATTTATTTATATATTTTTTTTTGTTTTTACTTAATTTTTTTATGTAGAATTATTTTTTTAGTTTTTAGTTGGGATTTTTTAGAAAAACATGTTTTCTTTTATTAGAATCGAAACAATAATTTTATTATTGTTTTGATTCAAAAAAAAAACTCTGATAAGCAATAGCGAATTTTATCTCCTACATGCGTAAATAATTATGAAAAACATGAAATACGGCAGTACATCCCAACCCGTCCGTGGTTATAAAGTTACTGAGGATTGAACAAAAACGCGCCGGTTGGTCGCGCGAACCTCGGCTGCAGTGTTTAGAGGGTAATCGCAAATTCGTCCGGTCCATTGCTATATACCTAGTAGGGTGCCCCTGTCTGTATATGGTTTTTTAAAAACCATATAGTCCAGTTACTGGGGGACTTTCCTTCCGAATTCTTTATAACCAAATCAATTTATTTAAAATTTTGGTTGATAAATGAGTGCTTAGAACAAAACACTATTACATCTGGTTGACCTTCTAGGGTGAATTTTTTACCCGACAATTGAGACAAAATTTTAAGAAAAAGGTGGATATATTTTTTTTGGTTAAATCAAACTTTCCCAGTTATTCGCTGTAAAAATTGGATTTTGAAAAAAAATTGATTTTTGAACAGTTTTTATAATTTAAGGGTTTAGTGTAATGCACAAAATTAAAGCCTATAAGAAAATAAAGAAATTTGTTTTTATGAGTGTTGTAAGTAAAATGTAAACTGAAACATGGCTGGTCAAAGAAAAGGAATTTTTAGTTGTATCCTTGAACCCAAACATTTCTCGTCAAATAGCGGCAAACGGGTACATTTTTCGAAAAGAACTCATAAAACGCTTTTTCGCATTAGATTTACGTGAGATACAAGCATAAAGGAATGGATTTCTCGAATTTTTGTAGAAAAAGCGCATTAAAACTAACATCATGTTAGTTAGGATTAAAATTAATTATATTTTTTTTACTATTTACTTTATTTTAGTAGTATTTATAAGATTTTAAAGTAAAGTCACATTAAAATGTCTAGGTTTAAAAAAAAACATGATTAAAATATATAATTTTTTTGTAAATATTAAAAAAAAATATTTTTTATTAAATAACTCAAAAACTATAAAAGATACGTAAAAAAATACAGGTTTTTTTTAATTAGTATTTTGTTTTTTTTTTTAATTTTTGGTGTAGCTTAAAAAATAACAGAGATATAGCTGGTTGAAGTTTAAGGGGTAGTTATAGGGGGTTAAACGTTAAAATTATAATTAAAAGTTATTTTATAAGTAAAAAAATATGTTTTTCTAAAAAGAATGCACACGAAGAATGTTGTTAATTCGTAAAATATATTTTTAAATTCATTTTAGTAAAAAAGAGTTGTTTTAAAGGTTAAAATATTGCAATAATGATAGGAAGATATTCTACAGCAAGAAATAATTTTTTGTTTAAACAGAATCAACTCTAAAAGTGTTTTAAATTGTAAAATATATTTTTAAATTTATTTTAGCAAGAAGGAGTAGTTGTAAGGGTTGAAATATTGCAATCCTCATAAAAAGATATTCAGTGAGTAAAAAATATTTTTTTTTCTAAAAATAATGCACACTAAAAATATTTTAAATCGTAAAATATATTTCTAAATTCATTTAAGCAAAAAGGGGTGATTCTAAGGGTTAAATTATTGCAAACATCATAGAAAGATATTCTATAGCAAGAAATAAATTTTTGTAAAAAAATATTAACACTAAAAATGTTTAATATCGTTACAAATATTTTTTAATTAATTTTTATTAAAAGGGGTGGTTTTAACGGTTAAAATATTCAAGGTATTAAAAAATTATTATATGAGCAGGATATTAATTAATGTTTTTATTTAAATACATAATTGAAATGTTTTAAGCTGCTAAAACTTTTTTTAGTGTTATTTTTATAAAGAGTAGTTTTTAAAGGTTTTTGAGGGTTTCCAAGGGTTGAATATATTTCAAACACAAAAATAAACGAGATTTAAACGAATACAATGATTAAAGTTTTTTAAATTTTAATAACAACAAAATAACAATAAAAGGTAGTTTTCACCCCTTAAAAACAAAAAGTACACCTAGAGCGTATGTAACTTTTGAAGTGGAGGGTAAGAAAAGCTTAATTATAAAGTTCAATTTTCAGAAAAATTCATGCTTTAACCTCTTTTTTAAGCCTATAAACTAAGTTTTAATACTCGAAATCACTTTTAAAAAATACCAAAATATAGGTCATTATTACATTTCTGCAAAAAATCTATCAGTTAGTCGCAGGTTAATTAAATTACCAAACTAAAGCTATTCAACCTTTTTTTTTTGTTATTGAAAATCTAACAACTAACAGAAATAAATAAAATTTTATAAAAGTAATTTGGAGTATTAGAGTAAATATACCGGGTATTTCAAACCACCCGTCCATCTCTTATAAATGAACTAAAACCTCTTTCTATGTCTACATTAAATTTAGCGTAAACCAGTCGATTTTTAAAAATCAGGTTTGTTACAATGAATCCTCTATCTTGAATGAATTTAATCGGACTTTAGATTTGCCATTAGCGACCTCGGAAATATTTGTATACCAAATTTGGCATAAATTGGTCGATTTTCAAAAATCTCGTCTGCCATATTTAATTCGCCATCTTGAATTTTTCCGGATTCATAATTAGTGATTCCAAAAACCCATGTATGCCTTTTTTTAACTTTAGAGTAAAAATGAAAAAAAAAATCTGAATCCGCCATCTTGAATTCTACTAAAATGACTCTATATTTGTACTCAATATCCCCAAAAACCTTGGTATGTTAAATTTTATGTCAAAAGATCAACGATCTTTAAAAACAATTGTCAAAATTGTACTATTTTTGTGACTTTTTCCATGTTTAAAAAAATATGTATAAAATAGCCATCTTGTTTTTTTCTTTGTGTTAAATTCTACAGAACACCTATAAAAATTATTTAAATCGAAACCAAAGAGATACGACATAGTGATCTATTTATAAATATTTTAAAATTATTTTTATTTATAGATAAAACACCCAACTTTATTAATAATTTTAAAATGGTATGAAAGCCAAACCATCATTAATATAAAGCACTTTTTTGTAGTAAATACATGACCTTTTAAAAATTGTTTTTTAATTGACTTGTGCTTGTTAAGGACTTATAAAAAGTTTATAAAAAATGTTTAAGTTTAGTTCAAGCTCTTTAAGTTTTGAAACCGTTTAACCATTAAATAAAAACATTAAGGGGAAACAAAAAGATTTAATTTATTACTTTTTTAAACTCTCTTACTCAATTATATCATAAATCAAAAATCAATTCCAAACCCCTTAAATATTGACGAGTTTCTCCTACACTTCTAAAATCCTTTAGGAATCGCTTTACTTTATAATAGGAGCAGCGTCTGAAGAGCGTCAGCTGTGCAAGTTTCGGACGAGAAAGAGAGGTAAGAACCAATCATAAACTTCTTAAAGTTGAGTAACACCAGGAAAACGACATATTAAACGGAGTTTTCGTCTTGGAAAAGCATAATCCTCTGCAGATCGGAAATTTCCAAAGTTTAACCCTTTTTATTTCCTTTTCGCCTGTTTTTTTTTCTGTTCGGACACGTGGGAAAATTTTTAAAGGTGTTTTAATACGGTAAATTTAGAAACAAGTTGTATAAAAAACAAATTTTGGGTCATACAATGACCACCAAATAAATAAAGTAAATATATCAGAAAATCCGTTTCTCTCTAAACAACTAACTTTTATAAAAGTATGAAAACTTAAGCATTTTATATAGTCCAAAATTAAACTTATTGGTACGAATTACGAATTGGAGGTGACCTTTACCCATCTGCCAACCAGATGATGGCTATTTTTTATTAAATGTAAATATGAGTATCGCCGATGGGTTGCCTAAAAAATTATGGTCAAGGCTTAACATATTTAGTTACCATAACCAACCACACATGTGATAAAATCAAATCCCATTTAAAAGTATAGAGCCTAAAGAATTAGGAAACTAGAGGGGAAACTGGTTTATCGTTACGCTTCAGCTTTATAAGTAGTTGCAGACAAATTCCGGTGTCTGCTAAAGGTGAACTATATTCATAGATGCAAATTAAGGTTTTTAGGGACAGGACGCCCTGTAAAGGGTCTATTGCTATTTATGACGCTAAGAGAAGAATATATGTACACAAGGTGTTAATTAACAAATATACAATTTTTTTTAAAATATTTAAGGATAATACGCCAAGGGAGCATATCCGCTAGTCAACTAAAACATTTACGAAAATAAACAAATACCTAAAGTCGTACGACGTCGCCGTTCTGAAACATCTAAAGTTAAAGGATATTTGACCTTGAAAAATTTTCGTTTAAGTCAAACTAACGTACGAATTAAATAAGGGGAATAGCACTGATATCTTTATGATCTACAATTATGGAAATTCACATTTTTGTAAATAAATTTGTTAAGATCTTAGTAGATCAGAATAGAAACTTATAAGCTACAGGCAAAGATTCAAAATGTTACATTTTTATTAGTGAGGCTCAAATTCACAAATTATATTAAAGTGAAAATCATAAAGTTTGACCCTAATTTTGGCGCAAATATACATTTGAGTTTAATAAAATAAATTATTTCTATTTTACTTAAAAAGAAATTTGAATCACCCTCCGTCTGCAATGTTGGTGTGCCCCAAGGCTCAGTGCTGGCTCCGACGCTGTTTTTTCTACTAACGATCTTCTCTCTTCCACAATCAATCCCATTCATAGTTTTGCTGACGATAGTACCCTCCACTCTAGTATTCAATTTCTTAAGCCACCATGTAATTCTGATTTGGAAAACAAGCGCAGGTCAATGCAGATATTTCTTTCACAAGACTTTAAACTTATCTTGGATTGGGGCTCCAAAAATAGTGTTCAGTTTAATACCTCGAAAAAACAGTCATGTTCGCTTTCGCGAAAAAAGTCTGCCAATTGTCATCCGTTACATATGAGCGGCCAAGTTCTGCAGAACAAAGCGTCGTTTAATCTTGTCGGCGTTACTTTTGAGAATAACCTCAACTGACACAAGCACATTACATCGATAGCCTCGGCAGCTTTAAAAAAGCTTGAATTCCTCTTTTGAGCCAGAAATTATTTCTTCTCTTCCAATCTGTATACTCGGTATGTATCCCAAATCAGAACCTCCTTAGAATATTGTTCCCATGTCCGGGGAATGGCGTCCTCACAACACTTAGCATTCTGGACTTTATTCAAAGAAGAACCGTTTAAGAAAAAAGACTGTTTCAGAACAATTATCAAAAATTTTAAATATTACCCTTACTGCTCCTTACTAACATACTATTATACCTTTCCTAACAATCACTGTTAAAATTACCACCACAAACTGAAGCCCCCAATGCTACAGTTTTTTAATTCGCTTTCTTTACACACTTTCATATTTATTACCTTCGAACTTTACGTAAAGTATGTTACGTTACATGTGACAAAGAGAATTTTTTAGAATAGCTTAATTAGCCTAGAAAAATCTACAACTTTGTACCAAAACTTTTTATAATATAAATTGTTGAAAGAAAAATATGTGCTAGCCAAATTTCTTGATCTAAACCCAGAAAAAGTAATAAATATTACCATAGAAAAACTTTATATATAACTTAAAAACATAAATTAAAGAAAATGTCCAACAAAAAGAAAATTTAGTTAGTAAGGCGCTACTACGTAAGCAGTTATTAAATATTCCTTTAATATAATTTTTTTCACCTAAAAAGGAGTTGTTGAACATCATAAACTTCTTAAAGTTGAGTAACATCAGGAAAACGACATATTAAACGGAGTTTTCGTCTTGGAAAAGCATAATCCTCTGCAGATCGGAAATTTCCAAAGTTTAACCCTTTTTATTTCCTTTTCGCTTGTTTTTTTTCTGTTCGCGCACGTGTGAAAATTTTTAAAGGTGTTTTAATACAGTAAATTTAAAAACAAGTTGTATAAAAAACAAATTTTGGGTCATACAATGACCACCAAATAAATAAAGTAGATATTTTAGGAAATCCGTTTCTCTTTAAACAACTAAGTTTTATAAAAGTATGAAAAGTTAATTCATTTTATATAGTCCAAAATTAAATTTATTGGTACGAAATCTGAATTGGAGGTGACCTTTACCCATCTGCCAACCGGAGGAAAACTATTTCTTATTAAATTTAAATAAAAGTATCGCCGATGGGTTGCCTAAAAAATTATGACACTAAAATCAAATGCCCTTTTAAAGTAAAAATCCTAAAGAATATGAAAACTAGAGGAGAAACTGGTTTATCCTTGCGCTTCAGCTCTATAAGTAGTTGCAGACAAGCTCCGCTGTCTGCTAAAGATAAACTTAATTCATAGATGCAAATTAAGGTTTTTAGCGTCGTCCTGTAAAGGGACTATTGCTATTTATAAGGCAAAGAGAAGAATAAATGTACACAAGCTTTTATTTAACAAATATATAATTTTTAAAATATTAGGGGATAATACGCCAAGGGGGCATATCCGCTAATGAAGTAAAACATTTACAAAAATATACAAATACACCTAAAAAGGAGTTGTTGAACATATTGGTAGCATATTACGATTTTTAAAAGTTGTTAATTTTAAGCCAGCAAGAAAATACAAATTTTTATTTATTGACCTATGTTACTTTTCCTAAAAATAATTTAACAGAAAAAGGGGAACTTTTTGGAGTTATGTTATTTTTTCTTTCGTGCTCATCATGTAGCAGGTCAATTAATATTTAGAGAAAAACAGCCATATCAACAAGAGTTACTTTTCTTATAAATTTCTTTTTACAAAAACCGTCAAATTTTGTCTTGAGTCTAATTTTTTTCTTTACAGTGGCGGATCTAGGATTTTCAAACTATTAATTTCTAAAAAGTGGGACAAGTTTTCAGAGCAAATCTTCCATTTGTTTTTTTTCTTTTTCGTAAATTTAATCAAATTTTATTGTTAAATTTCAGATATTGCAAATTTATCTAAGTATGTTTTTTTAACCATAGCCAATTGAATTTTTTTACTTAACAAATATTTCAGATGCCTCTAATATTGGCTTTTCTCTTGAAGGGGGAGGGCAACCAAAAAATCGTTTTTTCAATTTTTTTTTTTCAAATTTAATTTTTTTTTACCGAAATTTTTCCCTTAAGGTCAGTAGCGTCTGGTATATATTTGGTGTGGGCCCCATGTCTTACTTTTTAGAAATTAAATTTAAAAATTCTAGATACGCCACTGCTTCTTAAATAAATATGTAACGCATTTTATATGACTGCGATAATAAAATCTAAGTTGGAAAAAAATATATTATTTGCCCGTTAGTGGTCATTCGATTTGATTTTTTATAATTTTTTAAAAAAATTGCAAAATTTATTTTCGTTGAGTTGTCAAATATTTTTAATTTTAAAGTTCATTAAATATTAAACATTAAAAAAAATCAGAAATATGGATTTTACGATTAAAATTGTTTTTTTTTTGAGAAATCCACAATATACCAATATTAAAAAAATAAAATAAAATGATTTGGCCTTACACGTAGCATATAAACAAATCACTAGAATTTGCTAGACTTAAATAGATGCATTTTATTGACGAAAAACTTGAGAAACACCTATCTTTTTAAAATAAAAATTTACACCAAACTTTTTTTTGCATTTTTCTTAAAAGATTTGTTAATGTTGTATCATAGAACAAATTAAAAAAATATACATTATCAAACTCATATCTTAATTAGATCTTTTATAGTCAAAAATAGAAGGGCCGGTTCAAGAACCTAAAAGCTAGATTTTATACAAATTTCTGTTTTTTTTAATAAACGTGACACAAAAGCAACCTAAGTTCGCGCATTTTAAAAATTTACACCAAACTTTTTTTTGCATTTTTCTTAAAAGATTTGTTAATGCGTTGTATTATAGAACAAACTGAAAAAAATATACCTTTATTACTCATACTCATATCTTAATTATTAGATCTTTTATAGTCAAAAAATAGGTGGGGTCGCGGTTCTAAAGAACCCAAAAGCTAGATTTTATACAAATTTCTGTTTTTTTTTTAAATAAACGGTGACACAAAAACTTAAGTTCGCGCACTTATAAATTCCATACCAGAATTTTATTACCAAGAATATTTCCCTCATATATTAGAAATCCCATATGAAGCGGGACATTTTCGAATAATTACTTCCGAATATTTCCCTCATATATTAGAAATCCCATATGAAGAGGGACATTTTCGAATAATTACTTCCGAATATTTCCCTCATATATTAGAAATCCCATATGAAGCGGGACATTTTCGAATAATTACTTCCGAAAATTGCCTGGTAGGATCCGAAAAAGTCCCGCTAGGTATCGAAAATTTCCCTATAGGTCCGTATCTGTAGTAATGATTGTTAAAATTGCACATTTGTCATTTTGGCATATTATATCGAATTTTAAAAGTCGTCGAAATGTCGCGTTTTGGAAACGATTCTTTGAGTTTAATTTATGAAAAAGTAATCGAAAGTAAACCTAAAAATACATTAATGAACCATCAGTATATATGGAGACAGTTTCTGGATTTTATTAAAGAACGGAATTATAGTTTAAACGAACACACTTTAATACCGATACTGACAAATATTCTAACTGACTGGGCCTACATCATGAAAAAGAAAAATGGTGCGGATATTTAAGACTTTGCTGTGAAAACTATTTGAAATGTAACATCAAATCTATTGATGGAAAAATACTAGGACAAATATAATATTAAATTTAATCCTTTCAGTAACACGGAATTGAAAACAGCCCGCGAAGCAAAAATGCACAAAGGAAAGCAGTTGCATACAAACTCCCAGAAAGAAAAGAAAGCGCTAAAATAACGAAGAGTTTAAAGCCATGGTACAAAACTGTGATGAAGAAACGCCCGATGGCTTACAAAAAAAGATATTTTTTCTTTTATCTATGAATTAGCATGGAGAGGAGGAGAGGGAGTCAAATGTTTTACTTCCTATTTCAAAGAAGACATTAATAACGTAGGGGAAAAACTGGTAGAATGGAATACAATCCAATATTCGGAAAAACAACGCAAGGAGGATAAACCTTGCGCTCAATCCAAGTGGCTGGTTAGAAACATTGTTAACCCGGATTTGTGCCCCGTAAGGTTATTTAGAAAGTTCTTGAAAAGAGAAAATATATAAATATTCCGAGATTGTTCTTAACTGTTAATCCTTTCTGGTAATTGGGCAAGTGGTGCAAGAACATCCCTGTCGGAAAAAACATGATCACTCAGTGGACCTCAACGGAGGCAAAAAAGTCAGGTTTGGCGACTGAAAAAGTTAAAATTACTAATCATTCACTCCGTGCAACAGCGGTTTCACAATTAGTAAAACAAGGGATTGAAGAAAATACCCTGATAAAAATTACTGGACATTCAAACCCAAAGTCCATAAAGCCATATCTTCAACTGGATGAGGAACACCATTCAAATATAGTAGAAAAAATGAGAGACAATGATAAAGCTAACCTTAATACAGAAACTAATATAGCTAATGTGCCTACAATAAGTTCTTTAAATTCTAATTCAATGACAAACTCACATACATCAACAAGTAGTGGAGCAGACTCAAAAATAGTAATTTTTACAACTGTGTTTTCCCTGCAATTCATGCAAATTTTTAGTTTCTGCAAGTTTGTCTCATATTATTTTGTTCATTTTCATATAATATTTATGTAGGTACGTAATGTAATTTTAATATAATGTTGTTTAAATAAAAAAATTAAGTTTACTTAGGTACTAATACTTTATTTCTTCTACTCGAGAAATATTCTACCGAATTACACTCGTGCACCAAAGTAAACCTGATAATTTTTCATTCAAGCATGTTGTCAGTAAAAAACTGCATTCGGTTATTTTTATATTTTGTTAAAAGAGCCCTCCTACTTCGGAGTCGGGATCTTTCGCCAAAATATGAAAATAAACTCATGCAGTTTTTAGACAACATGCTTTCATAAAAAATTATCGGTAATTTTGATGCACTTGTGTAATTACTTCCGAAAATATCAATATTTTTTCTGCAACTGAAAGACTTTTTTAGATCTTTCTAGTCCATTAAACAGTGCACATTCTACTTGTATCAATAAAGTTATTCTAAAAATATAGTATTTTAACCAAAAAACAATAACCCTAAATTATTTTTATGTAACTATTCCGATTTTATCCATGGAAAATGTCTCGAAAGTGTTTTAAATCCAGGAAAGCGCGAACGCTTTATCCAAAGTTGGTTACATAAGGGCATTTCAACGTTATTTATAGCGTAACATAAAATAATAAAATATTTTTACGTTGTAAATATGAAATACGTCCTCTGAACGTTTAAATTGAAATATACGTTTAGTCTTATGTACTATATTAAACATGGCCAAGTTAAAAAAGACATTTATTTGGTGTGATGTATGGTCGAGGCCGGGAGCTTACACACGAATTCTGTACGAAAATGTATTTGCAAATTACTTTTCTGTATGTGCGAAATAAACACACACAATGTATGTTCTTTTTATGCAGATTATGATTTGTTGGCCGCTGTAACGTGAGCCTAGAGATAACGTCTGCAAATAATCTTTGCACTCTGAACCTAAATTGAAAACAGTTTTTTTTTGTTTGTTTATATGTACGTACGCGCCAAGTATTTCGTTTAAGTTTTGTCGTGAAATATTACAATTTCTATACTCTACAAAATACTAGAATTTTAATTACTTGCCTACTACACAATAAAACATTAGAAAATATAAGTAAAATATTTTATTATAACAATGTAATGTTATTCCAAATTAATCGGTTGCATTAGTAACAAACAGCGGCGGCCCTAGGGCGGTGCGAGGGCGGTGCGACCGCACTAGGCGCCGTAATGTGTGGGGCGCCGAAAACGCTCGACCACTGATCGAATGTAAATCGTGTGCGCGCAAATTGCCTGGCGACGCAACGAGCGCCCCTGCGGTGCGGGAGCGGGTGAAATTTCTTTTCTTATAATCATTAGTGTTCGGAAATACGGTGATTTTTCAGTAACCGGTGAAACGGCGACAGTGATTTCTAAATCACCGTGATGTTAAACAGTGATTTGAATCACTGCAGTGACTTAACTAAATTCAATAAAATTCACACAAAAAGTATAAATATACACGCTCCCTTATTTGTTTACGAGGAAAACAGCACAGATAAACTAAAAAAGAAGCTTTTATTTTATATGATGTGTTGACCTAATTTATTTTAATATTTCTGACAGAAGCCAAAAGAAAAAATACGATAAAAATTCGAAAAAAAGGGCAACCTTTTTATGGTCGAGCGGCACGTTTGTATATTCTTTAATTAAACGCCACGTCCAAACAATATTCCTATATATAAATATCATATCAGCTTAAATCACCGTTTTCCTTCACATATTTTTTACAAATAATGATAAATATTATATTTGAGCACGCGGTTAAACCAATTTTCTTCTAATTGCCCATTGCAGTATTCGCATTTAAAATTAACGTCTTTTACCCTATGATAGATACTATTAAATGCACTGGTGATTCGGGAAAAATTATCTAAATTCAATAATACATGGTCTTTTTTGATAATACAAATTAATTTCTGATAAGTTTTATTAGAAAAGGTTTTTGCAGGCAAATCATTTTAACCGATGGGGAAAAATGTGACGTTTCTAGTCGCGAATTGGTTGAAGAACTTTTAAGCCTAAACCCATTTATTAAAAACCTTGAAGAGCCACTAAAAGTTCTTCAACTTATTAAACAAAAATTGGAAAGGGTAGATTCCCGAATGTGTGGACAGCGCTTGGATTTTGTTTACCATCCCTGTAACTGTCGCTAAAGGAGAACGAAGCTTCAGTAAGTTAAAATTAATTAAAACGATTAGTTCCACACCCCAAGAAAGACTATCGGATCTTAAAAATTATCAATTGAAAATGATATTGCCCAGGGGGTTTAAAATTTTTCCGATCTAATAAAAAAATTTGAAAGCACAAAAGCTAGAAAATATTAATCTAGTATTTTTATTAGATAGGAAAATTTAATCCCCGCCGCCGTTTTACTTAAATAAAACACTAACAAACATATTTTTTTGCTTTTATTATTTATTTCCCATCTAACAAAATAGACACTTAACAAATAACGTACCATGTAAAAATAAGTAGTTCTTTTTGGAGTCTGTGTAAAGTTACCTAATCATAGCTACATATAAAAGCTCTTTTTTAGGGTTCCATACCCAAAGGGTAAAACGGGACCCTAATACTTCGCTGTTCGTCCGTCCGTCCGCCCGTCCGTCCGTCTGTGACCAGGCCATCTCATGACCGTGATAGTTACACAATGATGTATTTCTGTTGCCGCTATAACAACAAATACTAAAAAACAGAATAAAATAAATATTTAAGGGAGCCCCCCTACAACAAACGTGATTTTTTTGACCGTTTTTGCTCGACATTGATAACGGCAATAGATAGACGCTTGAAATAATCACAGAATATTTGACTATTTATTCACTTTATATTTTAAAAATTAAAAAAAACATATATTTAAGGGAGACTCCCATAAAAAAAAACCCGATTTTTGCTGTTTTCGTAGATAATGGTAAAGAACCCTTCGTGCGGGAGTCTGACTCGCACTAGGCCGGTTTTTTTTTGGGGGGAGGAGGGGCGCTCCCATGAAATCTCGCACCACCAAAAAAATTATGCTAGGGCCGCCCTGGTAACAAAGTAGTTTTTGCTGAATAATGTATTTCCAAAAACATTACAAGGTAACATTACAACAATATTAAAATTACATTTATGCAACTTTGTAAAAAATGAAAAATTTGCCGAACATTAACGTTACATGCATTAATTAAGGAATATTTGTAATAAGACCCTTCAAGGTTATATTTTTAACATTTATATACAGTAAAGCGCACCGTATGGAACATAGGAGGCTCCTGGACAATTTTGGATGTACCCAATTTAAAATACCAATAATAATTTTGTGGCTTGAATCTCAATTCGTCTCGTTTTCTCACGTGGCGTATTTTTGGTTAGGACTGGTGGGGAGTGCGGTGATAAATTCGGAATAATTTATCTGCCCAGTTTAGTTGTGTAGTACGTTTTTATTTTCAGTAAGTGGATGCAGTGTTTATAGGCAAGTAGCGGGAGCTAGCTATCGTCAACCGACTTCGATCTGATTTTTATCAGTCATAAATTTAAAATTAGTTGCTTACGAGACCGCAACGTTTGCTGCTTAAAAACCAAACAGTTTTTCCTAATAAAATAAAATAATTAATGGAACGTAGAAGATATTTTTAAGAAAATAATTTAATGTGCATTCATAGAATAAAAAAAGAAAAACTTTTTTCAAGTTATCAAAGATGATCAAATAAACCACCTTCTTGAGCCAAACAATAACCAAGATTGTCATAAAAACGCCTTCCGACATGTTAGAATGTTAAGGGTAATAATCCTAAATACCCAATTCCCAATTTGTAATTGCAATTTTGTAGATTATTAGCCCTATTCTTCTGGAAACCATAAATTTATGATTTTACGTGACCTCAGAGAAAAAATCGTTGGGTGAGACCATAAAGTGAAAATGTCGATTCATCAGTAAAAACAATGTTTCTTATAAAATTTTCATTGTTATTTTTCATTTCCATTACAGTTTCAAAAATTGCCTTTTTTTTTTCAGCACTCTTTCCACTGATCTTCTTGCTCAAATTAATCTATTGTATTAATGGAAACTGTAGGATTTTTAATAACAATTGCCACTACCATAATTTCTTTCATTTTCCTTTTGTTGTTTTTTTCTGAGGCACTATCATGTTTATGTTTTCTTGGAGTTAAACAACCAAATGTCAGAAAGTTTTTAATGACTCGGTAAATAGTGGAAATCGTGGGAGTCCGCCTGGTTAGAAATAAATTATTGAATATCCAGTTCGTAAACATCCATTATTAATAACTATTATTAAAAAAAAATTTTGGTCGCAAATAATCGACACAGTACAACTATTGCTGTCGAGCGTTCGATACTAAAGAACTATTTCAGAAATAAACGTATTGAATTGTTTGCTGGAAAATTATTGATCGATAAGAAATGCGTGCGGCGTTTTTAGGTACATGCAAAATCGTCTAGATCGTCCTATGTTCGCAGTGGTCTGCGCTTTACTGTATATCCAGGTAAAACTCTACAGGTATAATGGATTCAGAAACCAATTTGTGAAGCTTAAGCTTTTGTTTCTGATAAAAAATAAAAACATAAATATATGGTATTTGTGGCAATAGCAAATGTAATCTTAATGTTACTTAAAATTTGTAACATAACATATTTTATAATGAAATACAAAATTTTATTTAAACGTTTATAAAATGATAATACCAAATGATTTTGTAAAACATATGAGTAATATACAATATTTTTGAGATGTTCTGTGTTAAGTCGATGGCTACAAGTAATAGAAACGTTATTTTTATACTCAGTCTAAAAGCTAATATGTATGAGGACAAAGTAACATGCTGTATTTAGGTAGGTTCCTTGCTCCTTTCATTCCAATTTTGACATTTTTGCTTGTCGTTGTTCTGGTACCAACAGGTACAAAATTCTTAGTCTATCAAATTTTTAATAAATTATAATTACCAAAAATCCCGCGGATTGGTTTTGGTCCTACCATCTCCTTAAAGAGCTTTTTTTACTGATTTATTTTCCTTCTCATCACCTTTGTAGTCTTTACGACTTTGGACTTAGGTCATTCAGCTTGCCTAGTCCCATTTTCTCTGGGGAAACCACACAGTCTTTAACCATATTAAAGCTGATTTTATGGCCGCCTGACCATTCCACTAAATGTTAATGTTTTTTCGTTTTTATAACCCTTCCACTGATCCCTATAGTGCAGTGCCTTGTTGATACAATTTTCACTTAAAATTCCGTAGTATGTTGTGCAAGACTCTCCGTTATTTCTAATCTTGGTTTGTCTCTGCAGATGCCTATTTCACCGCCTTGGTTGGTTGTTTAAGCAATCAGTCTATTAGAATAGATCTGCTTTAAATAAAAGGGCCCTCCGTTTTGTGTTTTGTATCTGCCATAATTGTTTTTTTTTAGCTCCTTTAATGCTCTTTTTGTAATGAAGGGGGAATTACTCTCTCCTGCGAAATAACCAATAGACCATTCTTCCTGCACCAAATGTCTACTATATTTGTACATTTCTGGGTTGTTTGTTTTTCGCCATCATTTACTTGCCTTTCATTACAGACACCTCCCTAGTTTTATCTATTTGACTGACTGACAACAAATACGATGTAATCAAATTGTGTACCACTTGTAGAAATGTGTAAAACATAACAATAAACAACGTAAAAAGTAAATGCGAAAAATAAAAGTATATACAAACGCTTAAAAAATGCAGAAATATAAGGTTGGGAAATGAATTGAAGTAAAAAAATAAGATTTCAACCAATAAATGTGACAATGTTATTAACAGTTTCCTATTGATATACGTAAAAATGACGAACTACTAGTAAATGAATTAAGTAGCATTTACCAAGATATTTAAATTAATTATTCCATTATATCATATTATGTACTAGCAGTCTTCATTGAGTGTTTTTTTCTGCTGTTAATTTGTGTCTTAACAGCAGAAAAAAACACTTAATGAAGACTGCTAGTACATAATATGATATAATGGAATAATTAATTAATAAAGTAAAATACCATTAAAATATTAAAAAAAATCCGGCATTACAAATGTCATAAAGAGTCAAAGAAGGAGGGCGGTTTTTGACCCAAAAAAAAATATTCTAATGGCTTGGAATATGCTATATGAACCGTCAGAAGTAATAAAACATGAATTTCAGGCTAAACGAAAGAACTTTCCAACTCCTTAATTCCCGCTATTTTGATTTCGCATATATATATATATATATATATATATATATATATATATATATATATATATATATATATATATATATATATATATATATATATATATATATATATATATATATATATATATATATATATATATATAAAAAATATATATATAATATAATACATATATATGATATATAATATATATATATATGTATATATATATATATATATATATATATATATATAAAAATATATATATATATATATATATATATATATATATATATATATATATAAAAATATATATATATATATATATATATATATATATATATATAAAATATTAAAAATATATATATATATATAGGCAAATAAATATAAAAATTGATTTACGTGTAAAAAATAGATAAAATACAATTAAATTTTTAATAATTGGACACTTCTATTCACTGCGTTAATACAGAATCCTGTTTGTTATTTTTATCCTGCCAAAATCATAAAAAGTGCTATAATAAGACAGCTTCATAGAAACAATATATAATATTGTAACGTAATTAGTGTCATGGATAAGAAGCCTATGAAATAATATAAAGTTAATTTCTGAAACATCAGAAATAGGACATAAATTAAATAAATAAAAAAACACTTTTCTTTATGCATATCACTTCTATGTATTAAAGTATATTTAATTAAACTGTATATGCGATATTAAAATAGAGTGATTTAAGTTTGAGAAAGTGTGTACGGAAGGGCGTGCTTTCTTTTTGTTAAGAATTGTTTTTTTTATTCCTTCTAATGTTTCATAAAATACTTTAAATTACTCTAACGGCCGAGTGATGATCGCGTTGTTAAATTTAGCAATGGACTTAGCAATTGTTAAAAGTTAACAACGGTTTAGAATGTTTAACAAAACGTCATTGTCAGTGTTATTCAATGATTTTAGTAGGCAACTTGTGAAAATCTGACATTTTGTTAAACATTCTAAAACACTTTTAAGAATTGCTAAGTCCATTGCTAAATTTAACAACGCGATCATCACTCGACCGTATAAGTAATTATATCATTGACAATATTAACTTTATAATATTAGGTATTTATTCTCTAAGGTTGCGTACTAAGTGCATTTTTTATGATTTTGGCAGGTTAAAAGAGAAAAGGTTAAATTGATAGGTTTTAGTTTCTTCGATCATTGCTTAGAAATATTTTAAGTATATTTGTCAAAGCCGACACACTTCCTTTATAAACATTTATAGTTTATGTACTCTATCGTTAAGGTAAAAAAGTAGCAGAATGGTTAAATTAGGTAAACAGTGACAAAATAATTTGTACTTGATATTTAATTATAAATAAAAGCTTACTCTTTGCACTAAAACGAAGCGAAAAATGATATTTAACAATTAAAGCAAAGGATGCTGTCCAACTTTGCGTTCATAATAATATCAAAATAATTGGCTCTTTCATCCATCCACCGTTCATATATTCCCCACTTGGCGTAAAACAATGTAAGCGAAATTATTTAGAAGGCTGGAAAACACACAAACGGCTTTAACTTTTAACCGATTAAATGCATTTAGTCGTTGGCGAGACCGAAAGCAAAGGGGTCTCGTAATTAAATTAACAAAGTAATAATGAGCTTTAAGCTGGCCGCCGAGTCGGTTGACAACCGAATCTGCATCGCTTAGCCGGAAGTGCCGCAGTTTATGCATTTTAAAAGTTACTATTTACATTTTTATGGGCTGCGTTTTTCTTTTGTGGAGGCACGAAAAAAAGTATATTGAGCTGTTAAATTTGTTTTCGACACTACAAAGACAATTTGTTTGTGTATGATACGCATTTGGTTAAAAAGTAATAAGTCAATATTTTCATTTATTTATTATTTATTTTTTTGAAATAAGCTTAAGTTTAAAAATTATTTAAACTGTTTTTAAATATCAATGAAAATTAAAAACTTTTAATTATACGAGAGATAATACTTTAAATAAAAAGGCTTTGGTAACTTGCAAATATGTATCTATTTTAGCGCTTGGTTTTGAGGACTTTTTTTGCAATTAGGAACAATAAATACGAGGTGTTGTATAACGTTTTAGGAATAATTTGCCTTTATCTTAAGATTCCTATTATATTCAAATAGGTGAAGTATTTTTTTAAAATTTAAATAGTTAAGAAACGTGTTTGACTTACTTGACTTGTTGCTCTATATTTGAACAATTTTTTTTAAAAAAAGTCCAAAAAGACAAAGTTTATTTTGTAAATAATTTACCAAGGGTAAATTTTGATATTTTCGGTCTAACCGGTAGCGTAGGGGTTTTGATTTTCCCGCTCGTGGGCGACGATCCGGTCGATTCCAGAGGAGAGACACAGGTAGTAGTTATTAAAATAACGTCCGTGGTGCACAAAGGTTTTTCAAGAGGTGTTTGAAATTCAACATTTGCATGTTTGTGTTGAAAACGTTGACGGAACAACTGGGAAGAAAGGTTAAACACCGGAAAACTCGACACTTACGTACTTTGACTTAGGTATATATATGTATATATAATCCGTAGGATATAATATACATATATAATAATCCTTCGTTAGCTGTTATAAAGATTAAAAAAATTATAATATCCCATATTCAATTGTTATAAAATATGGCTAAAGAAAATTAAAAAATGAAAATCGTCATCTTTCAACCGTTTATTTCTTTTTTTCTTTGTTTTTTTTAAACTGACAAACACCCTTTTGTAAAATTTAATAGAATTAGATATCATATGACTGGTAGCAATACACTAAACCTTAAACAAGGAAAAACGATTGAAAATTTATTTACAGATTAAAAAAAAGCAACAAAATAACAATAATATAAATAATTCTCATATGTTTAAAATTTTTTATTTTTAATCTAGGGCAAAGCTGCAACTATCTCTTAATATTTTTATAACATTACATTACCCCAAAAAAAGAAATCGCAGGGCGCAAGGTTTGGTGGCCTTGGCCAATGGGCCCCCCCTTCTATCAAGTTAGATATATCTTCAGTATCCGAACATTTAAAAACATTTAGCGAAATACTATGATTGTTATGCGACTTTTAAAACCGCTGAAACCATAAAAAAGTAAACGGCACCAAGAGATTTCAAATTTGTATTTAAATGCGAATATCTCGTAAACAACTAAATATAGGAATATGATATGCCAGACAAAAATATCTTAAATTTTACGCAGAATTCAAAACATGAGGTACCATTAAAAAAATAAATTTTGCCTTGTACGGACCCCCCAATTAAAGCCTGTATACCTACATTGTTCGCAAAATAAAGAGTAGCAAAATGAAAATATTTGTATAAAAAAAATTTTCCCCCAGTTTAAATAGTTTAAGCAATAACGGGGGATGGTTCTCAATTTTAAATCTTTTTCCCTGTATCAAAAAAGAAAGTCATGTTTTTTCCTATATATATATATATATATATATATATATATATATATATATATATATATATATATATATATATATATATATATATATATATATATATATATATATTTAAAGGAAAGCTATTGTGGAGGAATATCCATAATTCGATATTAAAAAGGTTTCAGTGGATATAGGAAAAAAAGAGAAAAGGGGAAAAGGAAAGGGACGAAAGAGCCTTTCCTTGAAAATCAGAAATTTCTTGGCAACAAAAGGTTATAAGATTTGCTTTTATGTATTTTTTAACATACGAGGGTCTTACTAAATTATAACAACACTTTAATTTTTTTTTAAGAACTGGGAATTTACCATTAATGGGATTTTGAGGAGTTTTTTTTAAAAGTATAATTTTATAGAGGAGGTTATCAAATTTTAAATCAATGAGTTTCTTATTTAAGGGTGTTTTCTGTTAGGAGTTTGGTTTTACCCAAATTTAAATTTTTTTGAGGGTTACAAACAAAAATTTAAAAACCATGTTTATACTTTTCCCGGACCCATTTTAAATCTCGGAGGTTTTTTAAAGCATCTATTAACAGTTGGATGAGTTTAAAGCCGGTGGGTAGAAACACCGGGACAATGACAGGCAAAGCAGTTCATTAACATCTGCTGGGCCCAAAGTTTCCCCTGGACCTATGAGCTCAGCCGTAAGGAAAGGTGGCAATCATTGTATTCTCAACAAACTTGGAAAGAATAAGCCTGGTGGGGGATAGCCTGTGTAGGTCTCCGGGAGGCTGAAGAAACACCCGTACATGTGGTGCCACTGTGAAGCACTATGTAGACTTAGGTTACTAGGTTTGGTGAAAAAAGAAAACCCGGCGAAATATATGGAGACCCAAATTGTTTTTTTAACCAGAAAACCCCTTAAAGTATATAAATTTAATTTTTTCCCAAAAAAAAAAAAAATGCAAAATATTGGAAAAAATTTATTTATCATTTATAAATTACAGTTTTAAAAAACCAAAAAGTATTAGTGCTTAATTTTCCAAAAAATTTTATTTTTTTTTTTTTTAATCGTTTTAAAATTTTATTTTTTTTAAAATTTTAAACTTTTAATTTTAAAATTAAAATTTTAAATTTTAACTTTTTTAATTCAGTAAACTAGTAAGTGTTTAATCAAAGTCTTAATATTTTTGGGAAAATTTTGGATATACTTGTTTTTCACATTGGGTTTTAAAAAAGGGCTTTTTTTAAGAAAAAATTAAATAAAAAATTTAATTGTAAACTAAAATGGGTAAGACAAACCAAGAAAGAATCTTAAGTATTTTGGGAGACATTACCCAGACTTTAAACAAACGTTTACGGTAATTCATTTTGCTCAAAAGGCCCCGGGAGAAAGCAACATCTCCATATTTGGATTGGGACAACGTTAAAGAAATTTTTAAAAAATGGCTTAAATATAAAAAAGCCCAGCTTTCCAGTACCAGTACCAAAATACATGTCTTTGTCGTTTTAGTAACGTCCCAAAAAAAATAAACTCTTGTATTTTTTAGAAATTAATTTGAAAATATTCGAAATAAGCATTTTTTTTAATTTTTAAAACTTGTCATTGCCTTATTCTTTTGTCGACAAGCTGTTATTTTTTTATTAATTTGGTATTTATTTTCCACTTGCATTTCTATAAGAGCTGTAAAATTTGAATTACATTTAAACCAAATATTTAGACTTTATCACGTTTAAATGAAATATTTTTCCCCCATTTTGTGCTGACACTTTTTGACAAAATTTTTCAGAAAACCTACATCTAATATACATCTAACACATAGATTTATGTTTTTTGTTTACGGGGCATATTTCACATGAATTATTAATAAGATTTTAGTTTTGGACAAAACAATACCCTAAAATTCACAGTTTTTCTAGAGAAGGGTAATCAGCTTTGAAATATGCAGCCATTTGAAATTGCAATATATCTCTAGGGGGGTAATTTTCCTCTTAAAAATACCTTTACTGGGGGCAAGGAAACCATTTTAAGAAAAGAAAAGACATGTCGAAAAAAAAATCGTCAAGGACGTTGCAATTGGGGGTAATAAATTTAGTCGTAAATTGTTAAAGGGTATTTTATGATATTCTGTTTGTTTATATTGAAACTGTTATTGTTTTAGCAAGAATGCGGTCTGTTTGTATTAAAAAATAATTAGAAAAACATTTAAATTTAATTTTTATATTTCACACAGTTTGTGTCTATCAAGAGATATAGCTAAAACAACAAAATCAACGTTAACAACAAAAAAAACTTCTTAAAATTTCACAAATCAAAAAATTACTTACAATTATTGTTATTAAAATACCGGGCAACATCACAAAACAAGACTTTATGAGAACACATTGAGCTGTAGGTAATTGAATTAAAAATTAAAAATCGTATTTAATTACTTCTTAGTAATTGGGTTATTTAATTCAATTTTTCCAAAAGGAAATTGTATTTGGATTATTAATTATTAGGATATGTTATCGAATTGTTAATTTATTTTCACAATCCCAAGTAATTTAATTATTTAAAAAAATAAGTGTTTACTTATAAAGAATTGAACTACTTAAAGAAAAAAAAAAAATTTTAAAAAAATAAAATTTTTAAAGATATATATATATATATATATATATATATATATATATATAAAAAAAATTTTATAATTTTATATATATATAATATATATATATAATATAAATATATATATATATAATTTTATATATATATATATATATATATATATAATTAAAAACCCCTAGGAAAAAATTTAGTTACCTTGCTTCATGGAAACGCCGGAATTTACAGCCAGAAAGAGCATCTTAAAACACGGGGGCCGCTTTGAATTTGGGAACCGCCTTCGCCTCCGATTTTGTATTTTCGATTGAGTTTTCGCCACCCTTTTACTTTTTTTTTGTAAAATATTTGGGGTTTTGGGGGTTGATAAAAAGAAATTTTTATTTTAGGGTCATTTAAAATTGCGGAAAAAAGTTTTAAAAGGGGGGGTGTATGATGCAAATGGGGGTAAAATTTTATTGTTTAGTATTTGTTTAATATATGTGTTATATAAATAAAGTAATTGCAAAAAAATTCAATAACTTTAGTTTTAATGATAATTAATTACTTTCAAACATGCTAGTAATTGGTAATCTTTATTTATTAGTACTTAGAAGAGTAATTGGTAATTGTAATTAAATTACTTTTTAAAAGTAATTGAGACTGCTCTAACCACAATTGACCTAGTCTTAACAATATGGATTATAATTTTAAAATTAAAAAGAATAAAAAAAGCCCAAACATTTAAAAAAAAAGGGTCATTACTATTTTTTTAAATTTCCTAAAATATTCAGAAAAAAAAAACCAAAAAAACTGTATAAAATCTTTTAAAAATATATAAATTTAAGACACTGATTGAGGAGTTTTTAAAAAAAAAAAAAAAGATTGGGGAAAAAATACAAACCAAATTGAACATAATAAGATTTTTTCCCAAAAACCGCAGTAGTCACAATGCAAGTGACAAACCAAAACGCATGAACGTTTTGCAATTCGACAATCACTTTTATGTTGTGTTATCCGTGATTTTAAACTTTATGAAGTTTGGCCTACATAATACTGGTAACATACTCAATTTTGTAACAATATTAGTATTATGCAAACGTAGGGATCTTGTTTTTATTTTAAGAAAATGTTTAAAAAAATTAAAAGTTAAAATAATTTTAAGCTCTTTGTAACTCCATTAAAATTCTGTATTGTGTTATTTTATTTTAGAAGATTTCTTTGTTGTTAACGTTAATATTGTTGTATAGCTAGCTTGGTAAAGACACTAATCAAAATGAAATTTAAAAAATGAAGGATTAAATGCTTCCTTTCCTTTTAATCCATAACAGACCGCATTCCCGCTATTTGTGGTTGTAATTTATTTTCACTACGATCAGAAAAATCTCAATATATATATATATATATATATGTATATATATAAATATATATATATATATATATATATATATATATATATATATATATAGTATATATATGATATATATATACATATATATATATATATATATATATATATATATATATATATATATATATATATATATATATATATATATATATATATATATATATATATATATATATATATATATATATATATATATATATACAGTAAAGGCAGAGCACTGCGAACATAGGATTTTGATCCTGGGACGATTTTTGATGTACCTAAAAATGCCGCACGCATTGCTTATCGATCAATAATTTTCGGCAAACAATAATAATTTATAAGATGCGCGTCGGCCGGCCAAACGATCAATTTAATACGTTATCTTGAAATAATTCTCATTAATGAACGTCGACAGCTATAGTTGTACGGTGTCGATATTTGGTGACCAAAAGTTTTTTAAATAAAATAATAATTATTAATAATGGATGTTCACGAACTGAAGAAAAATTAAAATCACTAAATGGTATCACCGTGGAAATCCTAATAGGGGAATTTGGGGAATTATTTATTAATTTATCTCCAACCAGCTTACCCTGCTAATTTTTAAGCCACCACCGAGTCATTAAAAACTTTTTTGACATTTGGTTGTTTAACTCTAAGAAAACATAAACATGATAGTGCACTAGAAGAAAACAACGAAAGGAAATGAAGGAAATTATAGTAGTGGCAAGTGTTATTGAAAATCCTAGCAATTTCATTAACATGTAATTGTATAACAGGTTAATTTGAGCAACGGATCAGCGGAAAGAGTGCTTAAAAAATGGATACTGATCCTACAAAGTAAGGGAAAACCCATGAAATTTTCCCTGATGATCATTTTAGACAAATGCAATTTTGTGAAACTGTAATGAAAAATAACAATGAAAATTTTATAAGAGACATTGTTTTTCATGGTCTCACCCAACGATTTTTTCTCTGGGGTCACGTAAAATCACAAATTTATGGTTTCAGGAAAATATGGCTAATAATATACAAGAGTTGCAATTTCATAAATTGAGAATTCTTTTTAGATTATTACCCTTAACATTTTAGCAAATGTCAGAAGGCGTTTTTATGACAACTTTGGTTATTGTTTGCTCGGAAAGGTGATTTATTTGATGACTTGAAATATTTTTTCTTTTTTTATTCTATGAAGGCACATTAATTTATTTTTTTAAATATCTTCTACGTTCCATTATTTATTTGAGAAAATTATTTTATGTTATTAGAAAAACTGTTTGGTTTTT
The DNA here is from genome assembly GCA_019359885.1 of Listronotus oregonensis. Taxonomy (NCBI): domain Eukaryota; kingdom Metazoa; phylum Arthropoda; class Insecta; order Coleoptera; family Curculionidae; genus Listronotus; species Listronotus oregonensis. The sequence goes on from JAHBCN010000689.1 coordinate 127,305, forward strand.
TAAAACCGTAGCCAACGTTGTGGTCTCGTAAGCAACTAATTTTAAATTTATGGCTGATAAACATCTCTGATCGAAGACGGTTGATGCCAGCTAGCCCCTGCTACTTGCCTATAAACACTGCATATTCTGGCCAAAATAAAAACGTAGTACCACAACTAAACGGGACTGGGCAGATAACTCCTCCTCGAATTTATCACCGTACTCCCCACCAGTCCCAACCAAAAATAAGCCACGTGAGGAAACGAGGACAGAAATTGAATGCAAGCCACAAAATTATTATTGGTGTTTTAGAATTGGGTACATCCAAAATCATCCAGGAGCCTCCTATGTTCGCAGTACGGTGCGCTTACTGTATATATATAAACAAACACATCAAAAAAATATTTTAAAAACCTTTTTATAAACAGACTTTACTTGACTCCTATTTTAAAAAAATTGGTGACTTTAACATTTTTAACAAAAAAAATGTTGAATAGGTTATTAAAAAGTTTAACATAAATCTTAATAAAATACTTAAAAAATATTATTGATTGCAAAGAATTAATTTTATAATTTTAAATTATTAAGTGTTAAAGTGCCTATTTTCAAATCGCCGCTTTTCTGGCTAACATATGCAGATCTTAGTGAAAAAATGTAAAAGCATTTAGAGTGCTTCATTGTTTTTAATTGTCCGTAATTAATTTAAAGCTGGTATAAGGATAACATTATTTTGGAAAAGACATAAATAGGTACTTAAAAATTTTCATGACATAGATGTGTATCATACCTTAAGAAAATTGTGTTTTAGAGCATGTTTTCAGTATAGACATTTTTTTAGCGTTGTAGACATAAACACAACCCATAAAAATTAAAAAATTATTTATTAAACTGCATATATTGCGGTAATTTCTGGCTAAGCAATGCACATTTATGTATTAGCGGATCCAATGGCCAGCTTAAAGCTCATTATTTGTTAATTTTATTAATCATACCCCGTTTAATTTCTCTCGCCAAAGTCAAATGCATTTATGGGTACAAATATTACACCGTAACTTTTATCTGTAATTTATAAATTTTCATTATATTCTGCTTATGTTAATAATGTAAAAGACGTTATGGATATTAAGTATAACGTTTAAGTGACTAATATTTGCGCAAAGGTCCTCTTTATCTTTTAACGATCTTTAACGTAAATAAAAGCATACTTTATATCAATAAATTTAACTTGTAGCTTTTTGTAGTCTAGTTTGTTAAATCTTTGGTCAGAATAATGACAGTGAAGGTAGATACGCCGCGATCAGCAATATCATGTCAAGCAATGGTCGGTTTCGATGTCGTCACTATAAATTCGATCCTTGTCAAGACCCAAATCGTTTTTACCAATTTACAAAAGTTGTCTTACTATTTTAAAATCTTTATTATTGGTATGTCAAATACCAAATTTTAAAAGCGGACATTATTTTAGGAGAATTGTGTTGCCAGTGCTAAAATTAAATTTTATTTCTCATTATATATTCTTTTATAGAGGAAATATGGAGCCAATTAAAATGTAAATGGTAACTTTTAAAATGCATAAACTGCAAATACAAACTCGGTTGTCAATTGACTCGTCGAACAGATTAAAGCTCAGTATTTTATAAGTAATTAACTTACAAAGCTTTCTTGTTTTTAGTTGTTGTTGGTACAAATAGTTTTCATTTAAATATATTATTATGTATAATTGTTAATTAAATTAAAGATTATGAAAATCTAATATTGTGCAACTAACCAATACGTGCCGTTAAATGCAGTAGCTGCATGTTTCTGTACTTTGTCCTAAGTAGGGAGAATAATACAAACCTTCAGAAAGTCCGAAAGGCAAAAAAGAATATGGTTTATCATTTCAAGTAAACAATTAGCTCCTAGTTTAATAAAGGAGAAACACGACAAATAAAATGCAAATAGTTTCTTTTAAAGCTATGTGTTTAATAACTGCAATGCTGCCGGCATTTCTATGGCCTGCTTAAAGTTTATGAAATACTGTGTTAAATTATACTATGACGTATAGAGGTTCTTGCTATATTTAAAATAGTTTTTACTTCTAAAATTTAGGCCTATATTATCTTAGGATTTTATTTTGGTCAATCCTTTTTAAAAGTAGTTTTAAAAATCAATACCTTAATGTGCTACTTGTTAACTCTTTATCATAACACCCTACACGTGTTTTTTCGTATGCCTATATCTAAGCCATTTGATTTTGTTTTTTTCTTTTGTTTGCTGCATTTTTTTAGTCCAACGGCAATATATCTAAAATTTTACATGCATTTTTTCTATCACGTGAATTATTTAGGGGTTTTTAGAATTTGCACTTTGTGCATTTGCACCCCACTTGGATATCCTACTCAGACTATGAGGAACCAGATATTGTTTGCATTATAATAGGACTAAAAGGGAGCTGTCTTAAGTAAACAAACCAAATGGCAGCAAAATATACCACAAAGAAAACTGTTAGATGTCCCATGGCACTTTACCATATTATCGATATTAGAGCTATAAATGCTTATAAAATATGAAAAATTAAAAATTCAAATATGGTTCCGGGCACTTGATACAAGAAGGAAATTTTTTCGTCAGTTTGGAAAAAGATATGGCCAAGAAAAATATGGTTTTAGATATAAAGATATTAATGGTTTAAAAGCAAGTACAAAAAATATTTAGTAGTTGTTCCAGAACTAAAATCGCAAAATATCCCTACAATAAGACAGATAGGAATTTAAGGTCGATGTTTTCTGCAAAAAGATCCAAAGACATAAAATCAAGGCAACATGGTGTAAAGTGTGAGTGTCAGGTCACCAAATAAATTATTGGTATATATTTTTGCTATTTTACATAAAATTGTAAAATCACAAAAATAACACAAAAAGCTTGGTATCGCATGTATGTAAAAGTTTAGTAATTACAGTGGTAAAGAAATTATTTTTATTAAACTCAAACTGCTTGTATGTTAAAACAAAAATGAAATTCGCTTATAGATACGTAATTAGCGGTTCCGGTAATTTTAAAGGCCAACTTAAAGCTCCTCATTATTTTGGGTATTTGGCTGTTTAATACATACAATATAAAAAAAAATGCTACTTTTAGTTAAGTGGAAACCCGATTTTACTTATAATATTCAAAATAATTGAAAAAAATTATATTTTTCTTATTTTTAAAAATATCTTTTTTTTCAATTTGTTAAAAGCAATTGTATTTTATTTTAGAGCTATTTATCTTTCCGGTGTTAAAAGAAATTAACATTCCCAATATAGACTCTCTTTGATATTATATACGTTAAACCCCCCACTTTAAAATTGCATAAAACTGTGGTACTTTCTAAATGAGCATGTAAATTGTATTTGGTGCTTAGCTTAATAGACAATTTTACTTTGTAAATAAATTATAAGACCTCTTTTTCCTGGGTTTCTAGGACAAGTGGTCATTTTGTAGCATTGTGTTGTTTTTTACTTAAGAATAAAACTTTGTTTAATAAAATGTTGGTTAATTTTAGTTAAAAAAAAGCTTTGGAGGGGATTTATTTTATATCCTTATTTCCAATAATGAAATATAACCTGTAACATATTACTAACTGCGGGTCCATTTTAGTTTTACCTAAATATATTTTATTGTTATAGGTCTATTATTTTTCAATTTCTTACACATAAACAAACAATTAATAACTAAATACAACAAAGTCAAAAAACGAATATAATATTATAATATTATTAAACATTATTTTTTAAATTCTATTACATTTAAATTTTTACCTTTTTGGGTTTTTCTAATTTATTTTGTTTTGTATTTTCAGAAAGCCTAAGAGAATATTTTTTAGCAAATATGGGGGAAAACCGGAAGGGTGGTAATGAAAGATCCGCCACTCGCCGGTCGAGGTAAGTCATAGACAAAGATGAAAAATTGGAAACAAACTAACAAAGCTGAACTAAAAACGTAATTCCTGTTACTGGCTTTAGCAGCAAATTATATTCTAGTTTGCTTTACTCAGTTTATTTGGGATAGTTTAAACAAAACTATATCGCAAATAAAGAAAAACCAAAAAGATTCTAAATATGTATATAATTTCTTCTACTAGTTTTCATTCGGATTTTTAAAAATTATCTTTAAATTTTGTGTTCCATTATTTTATTAGTTTTCATTTTTTGGATAGATCTCCGTATTAAAAACTTGTCAAATTATAAAGTAAGATATAAAATCACCTAAGACTTTGACATTGACAAGACATAAATTAATTGGCATGCTCGGATGGAACAGGAAGGTAAAGTGCTGTTTTCTACCCTTATTCAGGGATTTCATTATTTCTTTCATAGTTAGTTATGATACCAGCATAGTATTTGTTTAAAACAGGATCAATATCTACAGTTATTGTTAAGAGGTGATTTAATTTTTTATGCTTTACCACTTAACAAATAAGAACCATTTTTTTTATTTAAAAAAATCTTAACGCTTTTATTTCAAAAAGTAATTTGCTGTATGTATGCTTCTTTTCTAAACAAGATGTTTCTCTTCTTTACAATAAACTATAAGAGTCCTGCTTTTAATATGGATTGTAAATCTAATTTCTATTCTGTCAGTCCTAGTAAGGGTTGAAAAGTAATGGAATCGCTATTGGTAAAAAGATAATAAATATAAGTTTTTACATTAATTAGGTTGCTACATTACTTATTTTTATTAACTCGAGATTTTAAAAGTCACCACAGAATTTGGCGAAATATCTAAGTTTAGCTAACTTATTAAATTTTTTGGACCAATGTCATCAGTTTTAAAAAGGTCAATATCACCAGATATTCAAGCATAAACATATTGTTTTAGGATTTAAAAATTAATTGCGTTTTATTAATCTAAAAATTGTTTTAAATTTATTTTTTGTTTTTTTACCCATTTTCCCTAGTGAACTAATTTCCCATTAATTATTTTATAAAATTTTTATTATAAAAAATAAAATTAAAAAATATTTTAAATAATTTTTTTTTATTAAATATTTAAATAAATATTTAAAAATTAATATAATATATATTTAATAAAATATTAAATTTTATTAATATAAAATTAAAAAAATATAATATTTAAAAATAATAATTTTTTATTTTATATAATTATAATAATTTTAAAATATAAAAAAAAATATTATTTTTTATATATTTAAAAATAAAATTATTAAATTTTTTATATATATATATATATATATATATATATATATATATATATATATATATATATATATATATATATATATATATATATATATATATATATATATATATATATAATATAATAATTTTAAAAATAATAATATTTTTTTATAACAAACATAAATATTTTTTTCATAATATATATATATATATATATATATATATATATATAATATATATATATATATATATATATATATATATATATATATATATATATATATATATATACAAAAGTATTATTTTGTTTTACAACAGAAAGAAAAGGGCAACTTATTGAACAAATATCATTGTTTATAGGTAAGATATTAAATCCTACCTTTGATGCCCTACTGAAATCACATTTAGCAAAGTTGACATCAAGTTTTTTTAGTTCGAGTGGGTAGTAGATAAGTATTAAAAGGAAAATATTTCCTACTGTCTCGGGTTTACAAAAAGTACACTCCTTCAAGACAGTTAAGAAATCCTGTTCTCTATGTGGTCCACTATGACTCTTTCAGACGTTTCGCCGCGCCTTAGCGGGTCCGTCAGTAGGGCTGTAGCGAGTGCACAGTGAACGACAGAGACAAAAGCGGCAAGTTATTGAAGAAATATCATTGTTCATAGGTAAGATTTTAAATCCAACCTTTGATGCCCTACTGATGTCAACTTTGCTAAATGGAATTTAAGTGGGGCATCAAAGGTAGGATTTAATATCTTGCCAATGAAAAATGATATTTGTTCAATAAGTTGACGCTTTTTCTCTCTGTTGTTCACTGTGCACTCGCCGCTACAGCCCTTCTGACGAGACCCATGAGGCGGGCGATACGCGTCAGGAGAGAGTCATACTGGACAACATAGAGAACAGGATGTTTTCTTAAACTGTCTTAAAATGAAGTAATATTTTTCTGTATACACCAAGACAGTAGGGAATATTTTCTCTTTACTACAAGATATATATTATTAAGAAAGATTAATAAAGAGTTAGTGATATATATATATATATAATATACATATATATATATATATATATTATATATTTATATATATATATATATATATATATATATATATATATATATTATATATATATATATATATATATATATAATATATATATATATATATATATATATATATATATATATATATATATATATATTGTTTTAAAATAGTAAATTAGGTGGTATGATTCATGAGACTGCAAAAAGATCTTTAAACCAAACAAAATATTGTTGTTTTTAAAGGCTAAGTTTCTTAATAATACTGAGATTGTTATTTTTTGCGTTTTTTTATATTGCCTAAAATATCCCAGATAAACTTACACTATTAAACTTTTTTTTTAATTTCTGTAAATAGCCTAAAAATTCTAAAATACACATAAATGCAACAAATTAGAATATAAAGTTAAAAGGAAAGCCAGTAACCCAGCTATTCATTCATTATGTTACTCCAGTAAACCATTTAAATTATCTTACTTAAAATTAAGTATCAGGAAACCAAACTAATTAGTCAAAAGGAACCTTTAATACAGTGTTCCAAGTTCAGCGGTCACGCCTTTACTAAACTTAGTCAGTTTTAGTTAGTTTGTTTGACGTGTAACCCCTTTTCCTTCCTTACTCCCCGTCCTTCACCCCATTTGACTTATGGACCTTTTTATACTCACTGACGTAGATCAAGACTGCTAACTCCCTGTGATTAAATTTGTTTAAGGAAATGAAAGTTTCGGGTAAGTTGTTTTAAACTCCACTGATATATACTATGTTACCAATATAAATTATTTTTTTAAGGTTATTAAACATACTACACCATTTTTAAATAAGCTATATTTTAGTCATTTCTATGAAAAGCATATACATCGGGAAAATACAAGTACAAAAATGACAAACCATAAGTGGTTTACTCAGTAAAAAACATATTTTTTTATTTTATTTTACCTCAATTTTTTAAAAATGTGCTAAATAATTTTAATATTATTTTTTTTTTGGCTATTTAACTTGGAATATATTTAATAAATCCAAAATATTATTTTTTGCAAAAATGCTCTGGCCCGTCCATTAGTAATTTTATTTGCGCTTTTTTATGAATGAAATATTTATACAGTATGTCCCAAATTTAAGATATTTAGACTTAGATTATAGACTTAGATTAGACTTTATCAATGACTGTTTAAATCGGAACCCCAGTTTTTTAAAGAGTATTTCTAAAGCGCATGTTGAGTTATACAGTTTAAAAATTATGTTATTATTCTGAGATTATTTACGTAAAAAAAATTTGGCTTTATCCCAGAATAAAGAGAAAATAAATATATATTTATTTTAAATTATATATTAATTTATATGTCTAGTGAAGTGTTAAGGGAAAGTTTACAATTGCGACATTTAACTGAAAACATACAAGTATTTTATAATTTCTTTAAATAAAAGAACCTAATAAAAAGGTAAAAAATGTAAAATAATTTAAAAAGGGTGTCCTCTGTTAATAAAAGAAAAGATTAATTAAAAGAAATAAAATTTAAATGTACTTAAAAATATGAAGGAACACCTACACGTCGACATGTTTCGATGTTTCTCGTCAGGGTACTACCTAGATTTGAGAATATGTGCAATGATACCAAATGTATAATTTTTAAAATAGAGTAGGCAATTTTGCCTTTTTAATTACAAAGCCCAGGAACATTTTACTTCAGAAAACATTTCCACATAGGTGGATTGAACGAGGGAAAAGCATAAATTGGCCAGCCCGATTCCCGGACCTGACACCTTTTAAATTTTTCCTTTGGAGATCTTTAAAAAATCGGAATTATGTAAAGCAGCCGTTTAATTTTTTTGAATGAAAATGTAGAGTTGTTATAGTTTACAAACTACATAAAATAATTTCTGAGTATATATAAATTCAAGATTTTAGGTTATAAAGCGATGCATCAAATTTATTGCATTAAAAATAAACTGGAGTTTTCATTTAAAAAATAAAATTACCTACTTTATTTAAAAAAGTACACTTGGCAACATTGCAAATTTTATTATCAAATCGGACGTATTCTAAAACCACCATGTAATAAATTGTACAAATTTCCATTGTGGCGTTTGCGAAATACAAGACAGTTTTGGTATGAATCAAAATTCAGAGTTGCCATATTTCAGAAATAACATAAAATAATGTTCTCACATTTGAAGGTTTAAGTAGCTGGGCGCTAAATTCATTGCAATAAAAATAAATAAAGCATTTCATTTGAAAAACGAAGTTGCCTCTTTACCTTAAAAAGCATACATTTAGCAACACTGCACCACTATGTAGTAATTTTTACATTTTGTCTTATTGCCTGTGTCGTTTGCGAGATAATAAATACCAAAATTTTACTTAAAAATAAACCATGACTTATTCACATTGATAATGTGATATCTAAAAATTTCATGTGGCCTTATTTGTTCGCAAAGAAGTTTTACGTTATTGGATGTGACTTTTAAATATATAGTCTGTCATAAAAAAGTTTAAAAGTTTTTTTTTAATTCCTAAGTTTTTAAGTGTCGAAAATGTTCTGCCTCAAATTTTTGGTATGTATTGAAGAAACATTACTAATATGACTAAAATATGGTTAATTTTTTAGGCAAAATTTTGTTATTTAAAATTTTGCAAACGGTACAGAAAAAAGTGTTATATTAAGCAGGTAATCTATAATGTCATATCTCAAATGTAAGACATGTTGTGTAAATATTTTTATTTATTAAATTTATCCCAATTTAGCGATTAAAACTGTATATTTAGACATTACAACATGACACCAGGGTTAGCAACAATGGAGAGTGGGATTATGGTACCAGGGCCGCAAAATTATGTTTAATTTAAAATAAAATTATCTACTTTAATTACAGTACCGTTGCTAACCCTGCATAACACTCTTTGGTCGTTAATGATTGGCTATAAAAAAGTGATGTCATCAGTAATTATTTTTTTGATTAAAAGCGCGACTAAAGTTACTAATCGATGAGTCCCAGTCTTTTTTTTTAATGGCTTGATACCTTCGGGCCAGAAAGTATATATTTTCTTTTAATCTGTATACTTTGTATGTACAGGGTTTTCCCGTATAATTGCACACCCCTTTAAAATCTTTATTTTTATAGATAGAAAAAAATAGTTTAAATGAAAGTTGCAGGATGTTTCATGAAGATTTTCATGGTGTAAGATAGAAAAACAAATTATGATCGGAAAATTAACAAATCACTATTAACTTCGTTATTTTTAAATGGAACACTCTCTGTATACGATTGAAAATTTAAATTTCTAATCTTCCTCTTTCAAATATATATATATATATATATATATATATATATATTATATATATATATATATATATATAATATTATATATAAATCTGATTGCAAGTTATGAATTTAAGGCATAGTTAGCCATGGATACAACCCAAAATTGACTTCGTCAAATATTTATATTTTCGTTTGGTTTCCAAGACGAACCATGGCTAACGCGACTTAACTTTGCCAAACTTTTGGTTGTATCCATGGCTAACTATGGCTTATAAGAACAGATTTTAAATTCAAATAACTTGCAACTCGTTTATCCGAACATAGATAAGTTATATGTATTTGAAAAGAGGAAGATTAGCAGAATTTGAATTTTCAATCATATACAGGGTGTTCCGTTTAAAATAAAGAAGTTGATAGTGATTTGTTAATTTTTCGATCATCATTTGTTTTTCTATCTTACGCCATGCAAATCTTCATGAAAATCCTGCAACTTTCATATAAACTATTTTTTTCTATCTATAAAAATAAAGATTTTAAAGGGGTGCGCAATTATACGGGAAAACCCTGTATCTTAAGTCAGTATCTATTTGAAATATTGTTCTTATGCCTGGGGAATGGCGTGACAACTATGAAGCATTTCTAATTTTATTTAAAGAAACGCTACTCGTCTTATTAATGATCTCTTGCTACCAGAACAGCTTTATTCTCTTGTTTACCAAAGGGCTATAGGGGATTTGTCTCTTTTTTATGGGTACTTTCAACGCTTCTGCTCCAAGAAGTTGGCCAATATAATTCTTTTTCTGGAAGCTTCCAACAGAGCGACACATTCTGCCACTTTATGCGTCCCTTTCCAGTCCAACTTAAGAGGCCTCAAACTTCCCACTTGATTTGTTACTTTATTCCTAGAGTATCCAGACTGTGGAACCTTCTACCCGCAAAAGTTTTCCCTTCATCCCCAAATATCCAAATATTCAAGCCCTTCGTGGACTGACCCAAGATAAGAAAAAATACTCACATCAATATAGTACACTTCTTACCTAAAACTTTTTGTTAGCTTTAAAGCTTCAAAAAGCATGAGTGCCTTTTTGAAGATGCTTTTACTAAAAAATCTTACAATCATCCTTTATTTGGTTTCATAAGATCTGGTCACCCTAGTTGTAAGGCATGTTCATGAAGTGTTTATGAGAACATGGCCATTGTTATTTTTATACTGCAAATTTACTTTCATTGGCACGTAAAAATTATACTTTTATTACGATTTAAAAACATTTTTTACTGTTATGGATTACTAAATCCCCTTCAGTTTTTAGAGATTATTTCCATTATCCTGTGTGGTAATATTAAACCACGTCTTGTACAAAAATAATTGCTCTAAGAAAATAAATGTACCTCAAACTTTTCTCTATATTTGGTTAATAAAGTGAGAAATGAATAATGCATTTGGTATTGAGTAACGAGCTCATTATTTCGGATATTTTCGCGTCGGATTGAGCTCGAATAAAACGCGAGGTAAATATTCTGCTCGTTAGCGATCGCTGTAATGATGTGGATTTTTATCCGGCTCAACTGCATAAACTTTGTTTTTGTTGGAACTAAAAGGGTAGAGTTTACGGTAAACCATATTAATTATGGAACTAAAATGTTTACCCCAAGACGGATCACAAATCGCTTGTCTTAGTTCTTAAAATTTTAATTTTTATAATGCTGGTCTTCGTAAATTATTAAAAACCACTTGAATAACCTACAATACATTTAATCTTGTTATTTTAACAAAAAAAAAGGTTCCATTTTTTTACAGAGTTATCCGACGAGGAATGGACAGACCGCTTTTTTGATTCTACCTATACTTTCATAAAAAAAAACAAAAATAGCTCTCTCTTTCGCTAAATCCGAATATAATGATTGAAAAACAATTAAAAAACATAAAAACTAAGGGTCATTTTAATATTTGTTTTAAAAGAAATGCCCTATTTTTATGTGTATTTCTGATTTCTTGTATGTCTTTTGATCTAAAATAATATATTTGTAATTGTATATTTTCAATTTTTTTTTAATCTAAAAGTAAGACATACAGGGTGTTCCAAAAGTAATGGGACACGGAGCAACAGCAGATTTCTTAGGTCGAAATAATGCAATTAACGAAAACTTGCCTTACCACAAAGTTGATAGTGACTAAGACACAGGGTGTCAAACATACTTTTAAATTTGTTTTCGTTTTTTCGTAATAATTACTTAACTAAAAGACATAGCTGTACAAAATTGGGGATTTGGGAATTATTTAAAGCGAGAAATTCAAATTCGTTCATACTTTTAATGTTGCTAGTAGAGGGCGCCAGCTACGGCCTACCCCACCTGTTTTTAATGGCATAACTTTTTTAAACTTATTATATTGACCTGTTTATTAAAAAAGAAGTTATTATAGTTTCAGGCGCCCTGTGGAATTCCGTTTAGGACAAAAAGTACCTGTTTTTTTGAATCGACCGTAAATTTTTTTGAAGATCTTTAAACCAGGTTGTGCTTGATTAGGATAGAGTTCCGAATATCGTCTTTGGGCTCCTCGTCCATAAAAAATTCCTGCGCATATACACACAACATACCTATGTGTGTCGGTTTTATTAGTTAACTAACGATAAACTCAAAAATTAAATATTATCTCTAAAGCTATCTTACCATAATCAACAGAAAAAAAACAACATGGCGGTTTCATAGCAATTGCATCTCTATTACGTTCATTTGTTTTCTTATAGTTTATCTTAAAAAAGTATATTTTTGCAAAAATTAAATTAAAATTACTACTTGACCAATATACTATTGCTTTCTTGTAGTTAAACTTGGCATACACACATACTTCCGTTCGAAATAGTTCGAATTCTTTTCGCTGTCACAGATAAATTTGTCAGACTATAATATACATTTGTGATGTAGAATTGAATAAAGAGTCAAAATTTGGCAAAATATACAGAAAGTTTTATTTGAACAAAAAAAAACTTAAAATAAAAACTTCGTTTTAAGACACCCTGTATTTATACTGTTAATAAAATTAGCGTTAACAAACACATATTTTTATTTTGAGTTTTTTTGTAGCATGTACAGGAGCAAAAATATTAGGTGTATAAATAGAGTTAGAACACCCTTTATAAAACGAATTAAAAATTATATACATTCCAAAAAAGTTATTGTAAAAGTTAGGTATATAATTTATTGTATAGTCAGGGATCACGCATTCGCAGAAGATTTTACGTGTTTTTTAAGGAAATAAAAACTTAGGATCCATAAATTGGAAAAAATATATTATAACGAATATAAGAAATAACGTCTTTTAAAAATTAGTATAATTAATGGATATTATTGGAAATAAAACTAAATGCATTTTAATAAGTGAAGAATTCGAAAAAAATATATATTGGTTAAATTTTTAAGTCTATTTTAACCATATGGTTTACAGGATTTGTAAATGAAAGCTATGAATAGCTTGGTAATTATTTTAAATAGAAGTTATTATACACTACTCCAATAAATTAATGCACCACCGAAAAGTAACCAAAAGTTAAAAGTTAATTTTTGTCGAAACCACTTATCCGATTTGGACGATTTAGTTAGTATACTACTCTACTCGCATAAAAACTTATTTTTTATAAATACCGGGTGTTACAATTATAACGGACTTTTTCCATAAAATGTATAACACCCTGTGGAGTTTAGCAGTTACAGTATTAATTTATAATTCAAAGCAAACTCTAGCCTTATCTTTTTATAACATTTTGTTTTTTGATTTACTCTTTTATCTTAGCTACTATGGAGAAATAAATTTAACAAAAAAAAAAAAACAGAAGCAAAGATAAATGGTAAACGAAAGTCTCAGTAACGAGTATTTCCGCCTCTGGCACGAATAACTTCTTGGCAGCGCCGGCCCATACTTATAATAAGGGACCGTACATCATGTTGGTCCATTTCTTCCCATATTTGAACCAGTCTCCACCCAACGTCTTCCAACGTGTTTAACTGATTAGGTTTCTCTAGTAGTCTTCTTCCAACAGTAGCCCAGAGGTTCTCTATGGGATTCAAATCCGGGCTTCGAGCTGGCCATGCCATGGTATTAATTTCAACAACTCGAGCAACGTGAGGCATGGCATTATCGCGCATCAACAAAAGTCCTTGCCCTATATATGGCGCATATGGCATATGCCTCCCCAGACCATAACAGATCCTCCTCCAAATATTGTGGTATTTGAAAAATTACACTGAGCATACTGTTTGTTAGGGCGCCGATGTACACGCATACGCCTGTCATTATTGTAGAAACAAAAACGGGACTCATCAGTAAATAATACCTGCTGCCATTCAGCCTCTAACCAGTTATGGTGCTCCCTGGAAAAATTTAGCCTCGCTCTCCGATGATCTCTAGTTAAAGCTGGACCTAGAGCAGCAATTCTAGGTCTTAAATTATGTTCCCCTAGTCGACTACGAATAGTTTTCCCACAATCTTGTATGCCACTGGCATCTCGTAACTTGTCTTAGGGCTGAAAGTCTTAAAAATCGCTCATGAATCGGGGTCGTTATTCGCCTCCTTCCTTGTGCCGGTTTGCAAGCATGAGGTCCAGTCTCTCTGTATCTTTCTATGATCCATGAAATGGTTGTATGACATACAATAAATCGTACACGTATTCTTCGGTAATTCCAACCTTCCTTAAACAGAACTAATGCTTAAGCATATTCTTCGCGAGTAAGATTTCGTGTTTCACGTTGCATACTAGCAAAATTAAAGATTTTACAAAAAAAGTTAAGGACTAACACAGGAAACACACTTCTATCAACTGCTTTTTGACGGCTTCAGTTACCTTTTTTTATCTTTATGACAGCTCACGAAGGATTATTATATATGTATATTATATCCTACATATTATATAAACATATATAAACCTAAGTACCAAAGTACCGTGAGTGCCGGGTTTTCCGGTGTTTAACCCATTTCTTCCCAGTTGTTCCATCAACGTTGTCCAAGCACTGAAACATGCAAATGTTGCATTTCACAGCACCTTTTAGACAACGCGGTAGTGCCACCACGGACGTTTTTATTATTATTTTTAAATAACTATCACCTAAAAGTGTCTCTCCGGTTCCGGGAATCGAACTGAGCACTACGCTACCGGAGAGACCTACCTGATGACAATTACTGTTTATTTCTGTTTTTTTACAGCCAGCTACTTACTGTAGTGCTTTTAATGAAAATTAAAGTCAATAAAAACATGTTCTGCTATAAAATTGTGTTTCTCTTATAGTAGCTAAGATAAAAGGGTAAATCAAAAAACAAAATGTTATAAAAAGATAAGGCTAGAGTTTGCTTTGAATTATAACTTGATACTGTAACTGCTAAACTCCACAGCATGTTATTAAAATAGCCCGTTATAATTGTTACACCAGGTATTTATAAAAAAACAAGTTTTTATGCGAACAGAGAGAGAAAAATCGTCCAAATCGGATAAGTGGTTTCGATAAAAATTACCTTTAAACTTTTGGTTACTTTTTGGTGCGTTAATTTTGGAGAAATGTATATAACAATACCACAAAAATATAACCTTTAGACTCTATTAGGCGTCAATCACCCAGAAAACAAACAAAATTCAGTTACATTGTATGTAATGTTGCGCCTGTCCCCATGGATCAAAACTAATAAATTTAAAATAAAATAAACGTTTCTCTTTATTGTAAAAACCGATTAAAACACATTTAAATGCACCCCTAAATATTGCATAAATATATTTTAAAACCATTTTAGCCCCTATCGCCATTTTAGATTAATTTCCTAAAAATTTAAATGTAAATTTGGAGCATTTTGTTTAGTTTTTGTTAATAAAATCATTAAAATTTATTGTCACGTTTAAAACTGCCAACTAAACAAACGAGACTTAATTTAAATAGAGAACAAATTCGTTAAATTTAATTTTATGTCGCTATATGGTTTCGAATATTAACGTTTATTTGTATGTATGTGTTTATCAAATAAAGCGCCAGGAATGATGACGTGATAAATATAAATTTTGGTATTTTAATAATATTAACATTTTTAACATCTTCATTTAAAAACTAACTTAAAAAAAATAAGTAATCTCTTTGCTCAATTTTTTTACTGGGTCTCAGGTAAGCAGTGGTTATTTAAAATAAATTTTATGAGAAACAAAATCAACTAAAATTTGATTTTGTTTTTATATAATGTAAGGATCATATTATAGCTTAAAATGAAGCGCATCCTTTTTTTACTATTAGGGACGTTTTCTAGGCTGCAGAAAAATATCTTGAACCTTAAAGGGCAAACCTTAAAATATTAGGCCTAGAACTGACTGGGGTCCAAAAGAAACCCATTTTAATTTTTATTTAGAATTCTGTTTTATTTTTTTTGCTTTGGTTTTTTTGATAAATTTTAAATAAAACATAAAAGCCATAATTAAATTTACCTATTTCCATTTCTTTTTTATAATATAAAGTTTTGTTTACTACTGTCATTTTGACAACCGATATGAATTATTTAAATTAAAGGGTTTTCTTTTACATACATTGTACAGGGTGTCCAGTTTTCGTGTGTTTTCATATACCAGCTCCCTTACTATAAAAGATAGAAAGATGGGGTTTGCGGCTTACTGTCCTATTTTTTTATGAAACTTTCATTGCGTAAACGAAATTTTCATAGCCCTTAGTTTCTGACATACAGGGCGATTTTTGAAAATTTGTCATTTTTGACCGTCCCCTGTATCTCGATTATTTGGTAACTTTTCAATAAAGTGAAAATGGATTGTTATAGAGTTTTTACGTAGAATTTAGTGGCGTAGGTAGTTTTTTCTAAAAAGTTTTGTTTTTGAGTTACGACCCAAATTTATGGTTTTTTAAAGGGACACCCTATATATTATTTTTTTTCTTATTCCCCTTTCACAGGCTTTTCAAAAAATATATAAAGTCAATATTTATTTCTTTTAAAAAGGAAAATTTTAACATTTTTTGTAAAATTTATCATTTTTCGTATAGAAGGCTATTGTCCCAAATCAAAACAAAATTAACAACGTCATTTTTATTATAACAACTCTATATTAATACATAATAACTAAGCAACATTAAAAGAAAATAACAAATTAATTTATTTTTATTTTTTAAATTACAAAAATTGCTCGAATTGGGCTCCGTTGTTTCCAAACACTTTCGACATACTTTTCAATTTTTCGCAATCCATTTAATAAAGTAATTGGCTTACCCTGCAAAAGCCTAAACGCTTGATGTGTAGCTTCAGTTGAAATATTGTTGATTATATATTTAATTATATATATTATATATATATATATATATATATATATATATATATATATATATATATATATATATATATTTTTTCTGATTTGTCTATATACCCCCATAAAAAAAAAATCCAACACAGAAAGATCTGGGGATCTTGGGGGCCACCTTGACAGGTCCATTCGTACCAATCCATTTATCTGGAAATGTTGTTTCTAAATATTTTCACTATTTGAGCATTGTGACCTCGGAGCGCCATCTTGCTGGTAAAAATATTATTTAAATCGGCCAAAGGAAATCCTCTTATTTCCATTAGTGCATCTCGCATTATTTCTAGGTGTCTATTTCCGGTTAGCGTTCCTTATAGATAAAATACTTAATTTTAGTGCCAAAAATGAAGCATGACACGCTAAATCCAAACCGACCTTGACTTTTCGAGGAAATATTACATATTGGGTCGTTTGGGACCAGTACCTTGAGTTTTTCGGTTTAGAATACCAGAACTGGTAAAATAAGTCTCGTCTGACCACACCACCTTCTTTCAAAATTTGCATTTTCCTGCAACATTTGTAGGTACCAATTGCAAAAAACTATCCTACGTTCTGCATCACCGGGATGCAAAATGCTGGACGAGATGTATTTGTATGGTCTAAACTTATGTTTTTTTAGTATTAACTGAGTTTTTGATTTTTTAACCCCAACCCTATCATATATTTTTCTGCATGATATGGATGGTTGTACCCGACAGAAGCCAAAACATTTATTTCATTTTCTTCCTTGTTTTCCTTTGTTGTAAAAATTAGGCCTTAGTTTTTAAAAGATCCGTGTTCAATGAGATTGGCTTTGATTTTATGAAATATTCTTTTATCAGGTTGATGTCTTTCTGGATACCTACGAAATAATTAGATATGTAACAAAAGCTAGATAATAATAATGATTAAAACTTTTATATTTATTATGAATATTAATGTTACAT